>PVIH01005678.1:0-120758 GCA_004025045.1 Sigmodon hispidus | reverse complement strand
TATGTGATCTCCTTCACTATCCTCATTATTTTAGTACAAATGTTGAGAGTCAGGGTGGCCTTCGTTAGACCATAACTCAGCTGTACTTCTTTAGACTCTAGGTGAAGCACAAAATTAAAACTGAAGTCTCAGAAGTATAGTCAGAGAGTAAATTTCCATCTGTAAAACTGCCATGTTAGTTAAAATAAATACAGTAACTAATACATTAACTTAGTAGAAGGCCATACTTCAAGCACCATTTATTCTGATTTTGATCTTCTGTTTTAAAAGCTGAAACTAAAGTTATTTACTTTTACATATTGTCTAGTTGTGGGTCTCTATTAATTACATCTACTGTAAGAAGACTCTTCTCTGATGAGAGATGAGAAATGCTCATATTTATTAGCATACTATGCCACTAGAAGTAATTTTTTTGCATAGATATTCACACATTCCTTGCATAATAATAGTAGTAGGTTTTCCACGGGTGCCCAAGACCTATATCTACTCTCAGGTTGTTGGGCACATTAGTAGTGTCAAATACGGTTTTCTCATGGGATCTAAGACAAAACAAAATAAAATAAAAGAATAAAAGAGAAACAAAAAAAAAATAACCAAACAAAAAAGGTTTGGATCCTCTTCTTACATTTGTGCCACTACTACCCATAATATCTGTTATAGGCAGGTTACTATTGTAGGTCACACAATTTGTAGCTACCTTGGTAAAGATTTCTGTTGCTATGATAAATAACCATGACCAAAAAAAATCTTCAAGAAGAAAGGATCAATTTTATTCACAGCTCAGTTTAACAGTTCATCATCAAAAGCAGTTAGGGCAGGTACCGAAGCAGTACAAAAACCAGAAGGTAGAAGCTGATGTAAAGACCATGGAGGTATGATGCTTACTGGCTTGCTCACCTTAATTTGATCAGCTTGCTTTCTTATAGACAACAGGACCACCACCCAAAATATGGTTCCACTGTCAATGGGCTGGATATGTCCACATCAATTTCTACTTAAAAAAAAAATGCCCTACACACTTCCCTATGCTTATGTTTATGAAAGCTTTTTCAACTGAGATTCCCTCCTTTCAGATATCTCTCCTTTTTGCCAAGTTAACAAAAAACTAGCCAGCATAGTACCGGAAGAGTGATATTGATGATTATTTTTCTCCTTTGGTAGCATGTAAAGTACCTTTTAGTAGCAAGGACTTTAACAAGTAGGGATAAAGCTTCAATTTGGGCACCATTGTGACTTATCCCCCCCTTTAACTCTGGAAAATATTTAATATTTATCTCTACTGAAAAAGAAAAAATTATTTTCTCCAAGGAAAGGTCACTGAGTATATCAACCATTCCAGTCTAGCAGTTTACCACCACCAACAAAAATGGTTTCCATAATTTTCAGTTTGCTTGTTTTCGTGCTTATTGTTTGATTATTTTTCTCTTTCTTTCTTTTTTAACTTTTGCTTTTCTGTTTTAAGGAAGGGTAAAGATTATAAAGTTGGCTGAGCAGAGAAGTTGGGAAGATTTGAAAAGACTTGCAAAAGGTTCATATGATAAAATATATGGTATAAATTTTAGTTAAAAAGGTAATTATTTAAAAGAATCCCAGAAAAGCAGAAAAGAAATAAAATGTGAAACCACACATAAAATTTCTTTGACTTAAACACAAAAAAAAGTCACTGAAACTTGCCTAATTCTAGTGAGTTATGATCAAACCTTACAAATAGAATAAATCATGCAGAAAATAGAATATCAGGAATCAAAGATAAAGCAGTGGATTAGACATAATTAGCAAATATATGGCAAAAAATTAAAACGGAAGTGTGATTCTAGTTAGTCTTAATCAATAAAAACCCAGAGTCAGATATTGAGGTTGAAAGCTGAAAGATCAGAGAAGCAGAACAACCAGCCACCAAAGACTCACCTCTACCAAATCTCAGAGCAAATGGGGAGGAGGGGCTGAGATCCTGTCTCCATCAAGTTTATAATCCTGACTCTACTTCCTGAATGTTGGGATTAAGAGTTTGAGCCTTTAAAATTCTGGAATTAAATGTGTGAGCCACTACTGCCTTCCTCTTATAGTTAACGCATAGTTAGCTCCACCCTCTGATCTCCACATAAGCTTTGTCAGAACATAAACAAAATACAACACAACCTTTGAATGAGAAAATGTGGAGTAACATGAAAAGGCCAAACCTTCAAATTATAGGAAAGGATAAGAAGAATAATTCCAGGTCAGTGTCAAAGATGAGATCCTCATCAATATCAGAGAAAAAAACTTCTTCAAACTAAGAAAGGATCTACTCATACAGACATAAGAATCTCACAGAAAACCACATAGACAAGGCCAGGAAGTAATTCCCATTGGGATATCATACTTATGCTTTATATGTCCTTGACATTGTGCTTTAAATGTTCAGCTTCTCATTATTCTTAACAACAGCAGAGAGTAATACTGGGCGTAGTGCTGTATACTTGTAGTCTCAGCATTTGGAGGACTGGGAGACTGCCACAAAAATTGTCCTATGGACACTACATGAGTGTACTGGCAGGCATGCAGCTACAAATACATTAATTAATTAAAAATAAATAATTAAAAATAAAGTTCTAATTTGTGAATAAAAAATCCATTTCTATACAGTGTGGACCCTCTATGTGGACAGCAAGCTAGGACATACAGATATGCTTACATGAGAGAGATATTATTTTACTAGATTAGAAATATTCTAAATCTTGAAAGGAGGGAATCACTTCTTGAGAAAAAGACAATTGTGTACCACTTAGTTTGAGCCCTACATTTTAGAAGGAAATAAATGTAAAAGCATGGCTTTCTGAAAGCTTAAGTTATAGAAATATCATTTCCTGTTACACACTAAGCTAGAATACAAATAAAAATATTAAATAAAAATGAAAACAGATCCTTTTATAATACATTTTTTTTCTCCATTTAATACTTCTAATAACTCATAAGATAATTTCCAATGACCTTGATGTGTAGCTAACAAAACTGAGATAAAAATAATTTATGCCAATTTTACCTCCATAAGTAAATGGGAAATTTGAATACAAGTATTTTTACTCCAGTTTCACATTCTGAGATTTATTTTTATTCGATGTATGTGACTGTTTGGCTGCATGCACTTCTGTGTACCTTGTGGATGCATTGCCTGCAAGGCACTACAAGGGCTTCAGATGCAATGAAACTGGAATTATAATGGTTTTGAAATTCTCTGTGGTTTCTCAAAATCAAACTTGAGACCCCTGAATGATTATACATTGCTTTAAGCTGAACTATATCTTCAGCCCCCAGTATATTCTTAGCCATCACATTGAACAGACTTAACATTCAGAATATATTATTTTAAAATGCTTGGACTATTTTGTTTCATCTAATTCAATTAACACAGCTGACAGACTTCTAATGGTATTCTTCTCTGTTTATATCACATATTGAAAACCAGGGCTGTAATCCTAGCAATCAGGAGCCTGAGCCAGGAAAAACAGCCAGTGTTAACCTGGGCTAAATCAAAAAGACACTGTCCCCCATGTCACCAAATAATAAGAAACCAGTAATGATAATAATAAAACCAGCAAAATAAAAGATTTGTTTTTTAAAAAAACAGTTTAAAACAGCACAGAATCATAGCATGCAAGATATAGTCTCAGTTTCCTGTTGTTTCTATGTGTACACAATTGTAAGATGTAACAAAAAGTGTGAATAAGCTTTATGAAATCACATAGGCCTTTTTAGATATTGGGAATCTGAATACAAGGTGGATGGTGAGGGTGTTAAATGAAATAGGGAATTTTATTCTTTGTTGTTATCTGGGCAGAAGACTGTTGTGCAGAAACTTCTGCTATGTGCTCCATTGCTTCAGCTGGCAGCCAAACTACTGTTACCTCTTTGGTGCTGCAGTTTTAGACCAGGTTTGGGCTTAATGGATATTTTCCAATATTCTCACTACTTCTTAGTCAATTTCAATATCGTATGCCATCATGGTTCACATTTTTCTGCTGTGCTCTCACTACTGGCTTGGGAAACAATGCTTGGCTTCTAAGGCTGACAGGACATTAGTGTTCTTTGCAGAAGGAAACCCATTTTCTTAGAATTGCCTTATCACACAGAAAACTGGGTGACATCAGTCTCCTTTTGTCACAGTTCTACTGTGTCTACGTCTACTTAATTGATTGTGATCCTTTAATTTTCCTTTCAAATTAACACTATCTCCTTGACACAATGCCTAATAAAAACCTGCAAATACAAAGCAAACAACAGTTTAAAAACTTTTGGTTTTTTGCTTTGAAAATGCAATGGTATGATAGATAAATGAGATTAAAGGTTGGATTCATTTATGCATTTTGAGACTATAAGAAACAATATAAAGCAAATCTAGACACATAGAGTGATGTTTCTCTATTTTATTTACTTCTAGACTTTATATAAATAAAACCTTAATAATGAGTATTCCTGACATGTTAGTATCTGGAGTCCTTCCCATAAAATGATAATTAAGAAAGCAAACAATTTAGAGGTATAAATCATTCATAATCAGGCCATGCCTCAGGATACCAAATAAGATAATGCAAAGGAAGGATCAACCCCTTTGCCCCCGCCACCCATGTAATGTGTGTAATAAAGAATCTGTCTTAGAGTTTCTATTGCTTTGAAAAGACACCATGACCACAACAACTATTATAAATGAAAATATTTAATTGAGGTGGCTTGCTTACAGGCTTACAGTTTCACAAGTTCAGTTCATTATGATCATGATGGGGAACATAACAATATTCAGGCAGTGGTGCTGGAATTGAGAGTAAGCAAGAAGAAGTAGACAGACACATATAGGAAACTTCAAAGCCCACCCCCCAGGAACACACTTCCTCCAAGTTATACCCACTCCAACAAACTACACCTCCTAATATGCCAATCTCTACAAGATTATGGGGTCCAAATTTATTTAAACTACCACAAAATTTAACATAGTTCTCTTTTTTATTTTAAATTATAATATTGCATCACTTCCCTTTCTTAACAGTGATGCTATCTTTTAAAGTTTGACAATTGACAGCATTTGAGATGATCTCTTTTACACCTGAGAATGCTGAGAAAACATCAGCTACAATAATGACAAGCCCATACTCATGACTCAACCCCTGTCTACTACTTAAATAACCTAAAAACTTCAAGGTATAAACACTTTATTCTGTACATATGCTTGTGTTGTAAACTAACCCTCAAGGCAGCAGTTATCAACCTGTGGGTAGTGACCCCTTTGGTGGTTGAAAGGCCCTTACACAGAGTTCACTTAAGACAATTAGAAAACTGTAGTGGGATTATGTTGTTGGATTGTAAATAACTGTCCTGTCTACTGGTTTCATAAGAAATGTTGATTTGCCAAAGACAGACAAGAAGTGTAGGTGGAGCTACCAGACTAATAAAATTGTGGGAACAGGAAGAACAGAACAGAGATGGCCAAAGACTCAGAGGAAAGAAGTTGAAATGCTGCTGAGAAAAGGTACTGAGCATCTTGGCTGAACAAAATAAGAATTAGGGGTTAAGTTAAGATGATGGGGTTAGCAAGTTATATGCCTGGGCCCTAAGTCAATCAGTGTAAAATTAATATAAGCCTTTGTGTGATTATTTGGTGTTAAACAGCAGGGGGGCTGCGAGTGGGTCCAAATCTCAGGGCTAGGCCCAAAAGTACAGGCCAGATACTTAATACCACAGAAAACACAGACATCAACCTTATAATTCATAACAGTAGAAAAATTACAGTTATAAAGCAGCAATGAAAGTAATTTTATGGTTGGGTGTCTCCACAACATGAACTACTATATCAAAGGATCTCAGCATTAGGGATGTTGAGATCCACTGCCCCAAGGTGTTGGTGAAGTTTTAAGAGGTATATAAATAACAACACTTCCCTCTTCATGAAAGTGAGTGGTGTTCCTACCAAGGAGGGTCTCCTTACACCATGTAAGAAAAAAGTTTCTGTGAGCAGAAACATTTAGTCATCTCTTGCCAATTTTTATATAGTGAAAAATAAATTTCAGTTGTGTAAAAACTATACATGCTGTGATTAGAGCTTGAATAAACTTGAACTGGAGGTATTTTTCTTGCTTCCCTTGAAATGTTCCCAATATTTCCCTAAATATCCTAGTATGTAAACAACTTATCTTTTCATCCTTTATTGGTGTATAGGGTAGGGTGCTGACATTGATCTCAGCCATAAAATTAAGATATTATACAATTCTATTCACTGGCAAAAATGAGCAGTTATTTTCACATAGAAGTACTTTAAATCTTGCTTTATTCTGATCTTTTATTTAATAGGAGTATTCATGACCAGTATGATAAAATGACTTACAGATCAGGTCAGGAGAGCAGTGATTAACTTAGACATTTTAGTTTGTCTGTGCCCACATCTATGACAACCCTATGACAACTCAAAGCAATTGGATTTTAAAAAAAACAGGAGTCAGAAAAAAATGATATCCTAAAATTTGCAGGCAAATGGATGAATTTGGAGAAATATCCTCCTGAGCCAGGTGTCACAAACCCAGAAAGATAAGCAGGGGATGTACTCACTCATTAGTGGACTCTAAACAAAAAAAATTGTCTATTTATACATATGTAAAATTATTACAACTTTAGTTTTACTTTTTCAGCCTTCTACAGATCAATTTAGAGATAACATATGCAAACACAATATACTTATCAAATTAGTATTATCTTGTGCTGTGTTGTGATGATCTACTATATATTTAGCAAAATCAGCCTAGAATATCAGTGAATGGAATCACCCACAATCAAGCCAAAAAAGTCTGATGGTGATGACCCAGGCCTTTAATCCTATCACGCAGTAACTGAGTTACTTCAGGATTTATGAGAGTTCAAGGCCAAACAATAGTAGCTCACACCTTCAATCCTAACCCTACAATTATGATACAGAGTTGAACCAGAAAGTGAAACAGCTGGGGAGGGAAGATATTAGGAGGCAGAAATTCAGACATTCTGTAGAAGTGACCAATCAGGCCGAGGACCTCAAAAGATAGCATCTATCCTGTTCAGCTTGAGAATTTGGCTGGGTGAGTTTGGCTGTGGTCTGTTTCCTCTCTCTGATATTCCAGCTTTTCTCCAATATCTGACACTGGGTTTTCATTACAAGCTAACTAGAATTTGTGCAATACTGTGCTACCAAACTCAAATGACATTTAACAAAGTTTATTTTATCTTAATCCATCCCACAATGTGACTGATCTGCTAAACAAAAACAGAAACACCAACCAAAAAGTCTTGGAATAAAGAATTTGATGCTATTTCAGATTTTCTCTTCAGAGCTAAAAAGGCTTACCCAAGGTAGTATTGTCCCTTCTGATGAGGTTACTGCTTTAGTTTTAGCTGGTTAATGGGTTGTCCGGTGGTGCTTGGAGTGTTCAGCACCTTCACGATAAACTTTTGATGAAAGAAATGTTTGGCAAGAAAGAATGTGAAGATTCTACCAAACAAAACATATGATAGGGCAGTCATAGCTGCCTGTTGTGTGGGGGAGAATTTAGTAAGAGACTGGCTTTTATTGAAATGGAACAGCTGGTAATGAGTTTGCTAAGAATCATAAAATGGGTGTATCCAAAGGCAATGTAATTTGTGTAAACTGGTGTCCCAAATTACATATGCTGTGTTGCTGCTAAATGACATCTTTCCAAGTGACATCATCATGAAGACATACCCTACAGTACAAAAACAATTCAATAGACCAAGGAAGGAATTGAGTAAAATGGCAGCTAAACATCAAAAATCAGAGAAGGAAAATAAAGTAACAGTTGTGTTATTATATTGCCTTACAGATTCTGTGTCATATACATGTGCAGTCATATGTGTGCATGGTTGCACATGTGCATGCATATGCATACATGTGTGTGTGTGTGTTTTGCATAGATTCACATGTCCATGTGTGTGGATGAGCATGTTGAGACCAAAGATTGATGTCAAATGAATAGGACTTGAGGAAACAGTGCTTGCTGGCTCATTCTGGCTGATAAGTAGTAGGTTCCTTATGCAGCACTAAAATGCTTGCTACCAAGATACAGCACAGAACATTTTTGTGGTTCTGTGAAGTAACTCTGAGTGATCTTTCTCAATGAGCAACACAACCTCAGATAAACAAATCACATTACACAGTCCATCTTGGTGTTAATGTGATTGGCAGAATGGGTGTATTTTTACTTCAATGCATTTTACTATGGTATGTTCAATTAGTGATAGTTTTATTATCACATAACCCATTGGTACATAGAGCAGCATCTTCAATTCAATCACTGTAATTCTTGCAACACAGTCATATTGTAGCCATGAAGAAAACATTGAAGCAGATGTTAGAGCTTATTTCCAGACTTGGTAGAATTAGTAGTCTCCTCTTACTTTAGTTTGTTGAAGATTTTAGTTTGTGAAGAAACAGGTTTGGGGGTATTTATTTGTTGTAAGTATGTGTTATGAAACAGTTACTACTGAAGCATTTACTGCAACTACATTGCCTAAATAAAATTTCAACCTTTGCTATGTATAAGACATTCTAATAGACTAAAGAAATTTATTTCACTAAAGCACCCTTGAGATCTGGTTATCAATTTTGAATGAGACTTACATTATCTGAATCATTACATTATTATCTGTATTACAAAAGAATGATATTTTAATCTTATTTAGTTTTGTTTATCTTATGGATTAAAATATACTTACTAATGTTTAGTTCCATGCCACTAAGAGGATTAAGGGACATAATGGAAAGTAATTTCTGATGATACATCCTCCAATTAAGGTGGCCACACACTAGCTGTTAAGAAAGAAAAAAATATGAATAGCTATGCACAATCAGAATTAATGAGATGTATAACACAGTACAGTGGTGTACAATAAGTATATTACATTCTTTTTGTTAGCAATGGGACATGAATTATTGGTGTACAATGACTTCAGTGATTCTGAGTACTTAAATTACACCAATGTGGTATAAACTTTTATATTTTTGTGTGTGTTTTCAGGTTGTGCATTTTACAATTGCTTTTTGTTTTTTGGGGTTTTTTTTAGTTTTTTATAATAGAATTTCTCTGTGCAACTGCTCCAGCTGTCCTGGAAGTCACTTTCTAGGCCAGGCTGCCCTCAAACTCACAGAGCTATGACTGCCTCTGCCTAGGATTAAAGGTGTATACCAATATGTCTCAGTAAAAGCATAATCTTATATCACATATTATGATCAGTAGTATTTTTTTAAGATCTTGTAATGCTATTTCTCATTGTAATAAACAGAATGTAACATGCCACTGGAGAAAATATGTAATTATCACAACTGTCTTTTCCTTCACCTTATTCATTGAAGTATAAATCTTTATGAGATAAACTCATGAAGGAGAAAGCAGCTCCATGGGTTTTTATTTAATAGAAAGGAAAACATGGCTATGGACTGATGGACTCCAGAAATGTAGGATAGATGCTCAGTTTTCAGATGCTCTGCCTCTAATGCCTGAAGCAGTCTGGCAAACAAACAGATGAACTTCTCAGCTCCTAGTAGCAATTTTAGTGATGTCCATGTGCCACTTATTATCCACATTACAATATTTGGAAAGTAGTTAATCAAAAGTGAGAGTATTTTGTCTCTTTTTATTTTCATAGCCTGTATAATTTATAAAGAAGAAATAAGATATTTTTCAATCATTGAAATAGATATTTAGCAAATGCAACATTATTAACTCAAGAGGAAAATATTCATTCTGGAAACTACACATATAAATTTATTCCTTTGATTTCTTGGCTAATTAATGTGTAATTCTGTTATATAGCAAGACATTATTGCAAAATTAAATCACACATTTCACATCAAGCTTTTGTTCTTTTGATTCCTTTCCTATATTCTTTTCCTAATGTTTTTTCTTGTATAACTTATATCTGTCCTTTGGCCAAGTGTGTCTCATCACAAGTCTACATTTCAAAACACTTCCTTAGCTTCCTTTCTCCATTTCCAGACTCTGTATAGACTCATAATTACCTTTTATGAGCCAAATTCAAGCAGTTTAAAAAAATTAAAACAATTCTCTCTTGTAACTTTAAAATGCTTTAGCTTTATCATAGTTATGTATAAACGTACATCAAATGATAAGAATTTCATACATTCTATTTTCATCTTTCTCTTGATTTTCATTCTTGACCCTATTTGGATCCCATGCACTCACAATTTTGTGTCCTCATTGTTTCCAAATATGCAACAAATTCCATTAGTGCTGCCTGTATACTATCAGATGTTTGACTTCCCACTGTAACATGATGGAGCTACTAGGGAGCAGACCTTTGAAGAAATTAACTCCCCCTCTTCCTAGAGTTTCAATTATTACTATGGAATCAGCAATGGATGGTATTTTTATGTTCATTCTCTCCTTCTATGCTGGAATTTTGTTTGGTTTGCGTTTTCTTGAATCTTGTAAGTGCTGGCACAACTGCCATGATTTCAGAAGTGCAGATATACTATTATGTCCAGAAAATATTTTATCTTTGTAGTTTAGACAAAACAGGCCTCCGGTGCTTAAAATATTTCTGCCTCTTCTCCACAATTATTATTGAGGCTGGAGAGGAAAGGAGGGCATTATACATGCCACATTTAGGATTGAACACCACATAGTCTTTTTTATTTGATGTACCCATTGTAAGTATCTATGTTAATCTTCATATACTACATAGGAAGCCTCTCTGATGAGATCTGAGAGATGTATTAATCTATTGATATAACAAGGAGTCCTCAGGAATCACTTTAATAAGATTTCTTGTTGCCAAAGTAAAATTGGTACATTTTCCCATAAGGTCTATCGAGGTGCAGCTTCTTGAGCTCTATAACTGTGCCCAGTTATGAGTTAAATATAGTGGGTTGATATTAAATTCAATCAGAAATTGGTTTCTTATACTCCTGGTATTTGCTACTATTTCCCAAATGGGCATATTTTGCAAATCTGGTCATTATTGTCCCTTGTAGGGACCAATGATTAGTTTTCTCCTGGGAGAGCACACCTAATGCATTTCACATTATAAAACCTAGCCAAGAGGACTGATGCTTCTCATTAAATACCATCTTTACTTCTCCTTGTTTTATGAGTCAAATATGGATTGTCTTCAGCAACAAACATACCATTACGTTCTGGTGGGTAACATACAGATGTGGCTCAAGAAAAAGGCTCAGTGTCAGTAATGAGCTATCTCTATTAGATTTCTTGGCCAGTTAAGTCCTGTACATTCCCAAATAGACTTTCCTTATTTGAATTGAACATGACAAAAGTGTTTGACATGTGTTTCACTAAAAAAATTAAACAAGGCAAATTGTACCTAATGTTGAATAAAACAACAACTGTGTACAAAACACTTAGCAACAGTAGTTACACTGTTGGGGACTATATCTACCATTGTATTCATTAAAATGAAGTGTATGCCCTTTATAAGTATTTTAGTAATTAAACTTTCATTTTGAATAACTATATGGATTGTAATTCATTATTTTCTTAACATAGTTTAAAGGTTGCCATAATGTCATTATGTTTTCATGGACCCATTCTCTATCAAATTTCAATTTTATTTAAAATTAGACATCAAATTGGAATATTGCACAAAACAACATCAAATATTTGGGATGGTTATGTAGTAGAGATTTATTAAATTTTTCTCTTATGTTCAGATCTGTGGAGATATTAATTTCTTTGTGAGAAAATTAAGTTTTATGCTAAAATGTAATTTAAAATAATAAAGGGCTATATCATAAAATAATTACTTTATGAAGTCAATAGATATTGATCAACTTAAGACATTTAAAATACACATTATTCATATGTGCTCATATATTCATATATAACTATACATATATCTATTTACAAGCACATAACTATAGTTTTATTCATGTGAGCAGTAAGAGGATATATTTTAGAATTTTCATGCTATCTGGGAGTTTCTGTTGGAAACATTCTACTTTTTTATTTTAGGATAACAGCTAAAGACAATGGATAAATAACATATATATGCATATTTAAGTAACCTCTTGCTGGATAGGAAGTTCATATTTTATCTAATGATTAACAGTGCATATTTTAGTCACTGTTTTATTGTTATAAAGAGAAACTATGACCATGGAAACCTCTCATATATAAAAACATTTAATTGGGGCTCGCTTACAGTTTCAGAGTTTTTCTCCATTATCATCATGGTGGGGAGTGTGGCAGCAGGATAGGTAACTAAAGCTTTCACATCAAAGTCTGAAGCAGGAAGAAGACAAAGATGCTGGGCTTGGCTTGGATTTTTGAATCTCAAATCCCACCCCTAAGTGATACTCTTCCTCTAACAAGGCAATACCTAGGCCCACAAGGCCACACCTCTTAATCTTTTTAAATTCTGCCACTCGCTGGTGACCAAATATTAAAGTCTAAGGGCCTATGGGGGCTATTCTTAAACCATCATATTTCATTTCTGTGTCCCAGAGACTTGTATCCATATTGTAATGCAAAATGCCTTTAGTCCAATATCAAAAAACCCCACAGTCTTTAGCAGTCACAACACTCTTTAATAAAAGTCCAAAGTTTAAAGTCTCTAGTGGGATTCATGGCAATATTTTAACTGCAAAGCTCTGTAAAAACAACATAAAAAAGCAGATCACATACTTGAAATAAACAGTGGCACCGAATTCACATTGCCATTCCAAGAGGAGGAATAGGAAATACCGCAAAGACACACTGGACCAAAGCAGAACTGAAAATCATCTGGGCAAACGCCAATCTCTGCATCTCCATTTCTGATGTCAAAATACAGTTTAGGTTTCCAAGTCCTTTTAGCTTTGTTGGCTGCAACACACTTTTTTGGTAGATGAATGAAGCCATAAGCAATATCTATGGAATTGACTAGAATACAAGAAGGTTTTATGTGGTTTTTGCTTGTGGGTTGTTTTTTTTTTTGTTTGTTTGTTTGGTTGGTTGGTTTTTTTGGTTGTTGTTGTTGTTTTTGTAGATACATTTTTTTAAGTTTTTTTTTCTATATCTAACACAGCCTGTTGTTTTGTTTCTGGCTGGATTTTCTGGCCTAACCTAGAGGTTTAGACCCACTCTCAGCCCTGCTTAGTCTCAAATAGCCATACACAGGCTTATATTAATTTTATGCTGATCAGTCTAGGACTCAGGCATATAACTTGCCTCTCCCCAGTATTGAAGCTAGGTTAGGTGCTCTTCTATAGGGAATGGACTCCAAGATGTCAGTTCATGCACCAGGAATAAATTCTGGTCCTACTCCAAGAGGCTCTACAAACTGCCCACAACATTTGACTGTCCTCTAACTTTGGAGGATTTAGGTCCTTTCTATGAAGCTTTCTCAGCTGTCATTTCAGAGTTTATGAGCTCCCAATAGCTCAAGTTAGCCATTTCTGTGGGTCTCCTCCTCATGATCCTTATCCCTGTGCTCATTTACTCTCCTCTCTCTGTCTCTGTCTTTCTCTCTTCATCTGGATCAGGAACACGATCTGGTGCTTAGCTATTGATCTCTGTTTTTGCCTCCATCCATTGCTGGATGAAGGTTCTACAATGACAATTAGGGTGATCATTTATTTGATTATAGGGGAAGTCCTGCACTTCCTCTTCTATTTGTTGGAGATGGGAAGAAATCATGTTTTAGTTCACTCCTTAAGCTTTTCTTTAGTTTCTTTTTATAAATTAGAAGCTTCATTGGGTGGGTTATTGCCTGAGGTCACCACTGCCTTTTTTTCATTTACTGTCAGGTATGTCTTTAAACATTGTATTATCGTGAGCATGGGATTTGGCTCCAATATGGTTCCTAGTGCTCATTTTCTCCTTAAACTGTACATTTTGTAGTTTTCATTGATCAGATTTTTTCTTTTTATTATAGATATGAATAATTGGCCATTTATAGTCACATAACACAGTCAATACTAGGCTGTGTTGAAATGTTCTTTACCAATGCTATTAACTAAAACTCTTTCAGTTTTGGCTTATTTTTCAGGCAAGGAGAAAAAACAACAATGCTCTTTGCCAAAATATCACCAGAAAGATCTCCCAGCCATTTTTCTATTGTTCGTCTTCTCTAACGTTTCTTGAGTTCAAATCCTCTGTATTGTTTTCCATAATCTTATTAATATTGCCCATTTTGTTCCCCCTAAAGCAGTCAACAGATTTCCAAATTCAAAGTCTCAAAGTCTACATTCTATCACCCAGAAGCATGACGTGGTCTTTTATCTCAACACTCTGTTCTCTGGTACCAACTTTTGTTCTTGTCAGTGTTACATTTATCTGAAGAGACATTATATCCATGGCAAGTTTTCTAAAAGGAAAATATTTAATTGAGAACTTTAGTTCATCATCTTTATAGAGGGGACTATGACAGGGTGCACAGTGATCAGGTAGCTAAAATTCCATGTCTGGATCTAAAGGCAGGAAGACAAGAAAGACACTGAACCTGGCTTGGGCTTTTGGAACCTCAAAGCTCACCACCAGTGACATACTTCTTTCAAAAATGTCACACTTATGCAAACAAGGGCAAACATACTATTTTTTTCAGATACTGTCATTCTCTGATGGTAAAATATTAAAATAAATGAGTCTATGAGGATCATTCCCAAACCACCACAGCAATAATATAACTTTTTCTCAAACACTTCACAATGCAAAACTGTTGGTTTATTTTCATGTTGACTAAAGTCAGAGTCAGCTTGCCATTGTCAATAAGCCATAGTCTGTTGATCTTTTCTATGTATAATTGTTAGCAATCATTTTTAAAATGCCTTGTCTTATTTTTATCTTTTGAAATGGTAAAAAGCCTATAGAGATAAGTGCCAAAATAAAATTGAAGCAATATTTGAAAACCTTAAAGAAGAGCTAATGTTATAGCCATGCTTTCAAGTTCCTCCAAGGCTCTTACCCATGGGAATCAATTAGCTTCATTCTTTTCCACTACAGAACGTTATGATATAGCCCAGGTCAGCCAATTCACATGGGGTTATTCTTTTCAACAAGCCAAAAACAAATGGAAAATTTCTTGATTGCTATGTAAGTAGCAATTTATTTTTTTTTTCTGTCAATATAATAGTTCTATCACCACAGGGCTTTCCTGGGTATCTTCTTATCTACTACATGATGAATTTCTTGGTGTATTTAATAACATTTCAGCAGTTAGTTGATCTTCATTTTGCTTTTTGGCTCTTATAATTTTCATTGTAGATTTTATTGAGACTTTCAATGAATCTTGTTGCACAAGCCATGTCCCTGTCTTTTAGCCACTGTGACCCCAATTTGAAAAATTTCTATCCTAAAATCTGATCTTTCTCTGCCTTGCCCTCAAGCCTTGGACATGCACAAAAGAAAGTGACCCTTTCATTCTATCTAAGCTGCAGCCTCTTTTCAACAAATACTCTGCCAGTGCCTTTAGTAAAATAATTCCTGGGGATTGTTTATGCAAAAATCTGTGAGATGTAATACTTTTCACTGTAATTGAAGTATGCCAATAGTTAGAGTTAATATATAAAATGTTGAAATATGTGACTGTTACTTGTTAACCTGGAATTTTATTCTCTCAAGTGTTCTGTGGCTACTGCCAAATTCATCGCCTAAGTAATATCCCTTTTCTATTAGTTTCTCACTCTCACTGAGTTTAAAGAACGATTTATTTTTGCTCCTACTGTTAGTCTGGTTTCCCTGGCTTTTTTATTCTTTTGTTGTTTCTTTGTGCTTGTGTCTTTGTGTTATGGATATTTTATATAGGTCATGTACTTTATAGTTGTTATCTCTGACTGAGCCTTTCAGTCTCTTTCAAATGTCAAATACACAGCTTAACTCTTTACTAAAACATTTTGCAGTTTTTTTGCTGGTATAACTCTGTATATGTATTTTTAAATTATACATTATTATTTTATGTGTTTATTTGCATGAGTGAGCATTTTTATGGAATGGCACACATGTAGAGGTCAGAGAACAGCTTATGGGGGATCAGTTTTTACCATCCACCATGTGGGTCTTGAGATTAAACTTAAGTTTTCAAGGCTTATTGGTAATCACCTTTACCTGGTCATCTGGGTCATTTTTTTTCTCCCACTAGAACTTTGGTGGTAGAAAAGTTTAAAATTTGTAAGATATTTTTGTGTCCTGCACAAAGAGACACATTTCATGATATAGGTATCTATATGAAAGTAGGTAGAAAAGATGATGGATGATATATAGATAAAATATGAAAGATACAAGTTACATAAACATAGATAGATGAAAGAGTGATGATAGAAGATGATTGGCTGTACCAGTTATCAATCTGAAAGGATTTGGAAAGCACCCTAACAGCATACCTAAGAGTGTATTTTTTAAGATATTTTTAGAAGGCTTATAGCATGAAATGCCCATCATGAATATGAGTATTACCATCCACAGGGGTTGAAGATATGGTATAGTCAGCTGTCTTTTTGTCAAAATAAATTATAATTTCTTATGTTACCTTTGTCAGACATTTTGCCACAGTCACATGCACACACACACACACACACACATATTGATGTCATCAGTGATGAGGTTGTTGTTATAATTAACTTGACCATGTGATTCATATACCTTTGTCATTCATGTGAGGAAGGAATATGGAAGACTTTAAAACTGTGTATTCAGAAGACATGGAATGCTGCAAGAAGAACTTAATGTACTGCTCTAATGAGATTTTGTAAGAGCAGTATGCTTAGAGGAATGTAGACAACAGAGTTGTATCTAGTGATGTTTCACAGCAGCTCAGGGACTATTTCAGGAACTGAGATATGGATCACTTTAGCTAACTCATGGGAGAAAATCTGCCCCTACTTTGCCAGTTCTCTGATAACTTTAATAAGGTAAAATTCAAAAAGAAACAATGAACAGACATGAATAGTTATGAACTTGTGAACCATAACTGTGACTAATATGGTATAATAATTGCTCAGTGTGAAGTAGTAGTGCACATATATTGGTGGTAATCAAAAGCTTTCTGTTTGAACTTAAGTGATTATGGTGTGTACCCCTCATCCATCATCAAGAGAACTTCTCATTGTAACAAATGGAGACCACTACAGAAAAAAAAAAAAAAAACACAAACTATCAATAAGCAAAATTATAAAGCCCAGCCCCAATGGATAATCTACAACACAAATTCAGCAAATAAGGTTGATGGATGATTATTAAAGAGGGGCTAGAAAGACTGTAAGATCCAGAGAAACAGGAAGTTTGCTGTGAAATTTTATATCCTAATAACATCAGAAACTACACACATATGTCTCACCCACAGGAATGTCCAAGCATGAGCTAAACAGGAATGACATCAACAGACATGCTATAATGAACAGGAGCTGGCTCAGGATTCTATCACACACACACACACACACACACACACACACACACACACACACACACACACCATCCACCTAAGGAATGCTGAGAACAGTGGTAGAAATATTATTCCCCATGGAAGAGCACACCAACTGGCTATCTAATAACAAATGTGCAATCCTGAAATCATTATTATGAGAAATATTACACAGACTCAGAAGATTGTACTTATCTATGTATATATGTACATTGTGAAACATATTTAAACATAATTAAAATGTTGATGGAAAGCTTTTTACATGCATTACTTTTCTAATTTTATTGTTGTGCTTCTCAGGTATTATTATATTTATGAAAGTTTGTTAATCTGAAGGTTCAACAATAAAAGCCCTGAGTCAATGCACAGAATGACTGCTGTGTATTAGATTCTTTCTACTATTCCAATGTAAGTATTAAAATACTTCAGTTACAGCATTTGTGCTAGTCACTTCAAAAATCAACCAATTTCAAAGCAAACCAAGGACTGTTAGAGAAATAATAATGAAAACAATACCAGCTCTAACAACCATTCTTATTTGTTTACAAATAGTACTCTGAGCCTTTTAGATACACTAAATTAGATTTGTTCAATTTTATTCTTTTGCCATTGTCTCAATTTGCAAATGAAAAAACTGAAGAAACGGTATTAATCTGGTCAAGATCAAACAAAGGGAAGCAAATGGCAAAGTTGTCAGTTTGGTTTTATGTTAATCTCTACTCTCAGACCAATTCAAAGAGATTTTCAATAATAGAGGAAAACAATTGGCAGTGCTTCTTAAAGTGGCTCAGGGGGACAAGGTGTGCATCATTCTATATTGGAATGGTATAAAACTTTGAAAATTGAGCATTTCTTTACACATGCTTTTGATCCAGTTGCATGTTCACAGCCCAATAATGTTTGAATCATGTAGTTTCACTTGTGGTTTCTGACAATATACTTACATTAATCTTTAATTCTTACAGCCTATTGGTTACTCAGTCACTGAAATGATAAACAATTCCATTGTGTTTACTTTTATTACTAATGGACCTCTGGAGATTTCCCATAACTTAATATTTTTGGAATTTTGGATAATTATTTTTCAACTTTGAATCCCTGAAAGGTTGTTGCTTGGCCATGACAGTGAGTTCTCTGTTATTAGTGCTGTCCTTGAGGCGACTGTGTCTTATTATTGCTTGTCACTTTTACCAGTAGCTACTGTACCTCGTTCCAGTTTTTAAAAAAAAAAGCTGTTGATATTTCTGGAATAAAAACAGATACTAAGATAACTGTGGCCAAGAGGTTGGAGAGTGGTAGGCTTAGGCAACACTCATGATTCTAGTGGATGAGAATTCTGCTAGTCATAACAACACAATGGCAGCTGTAGAAATTGAAATCAACAGTGAGACAAATGTGAAACCCACTTCTATTTCAGAGGAAGAGCTGTTGAATTTATTCGATAAACCAAAAGGCAATGAAAATGTAGAGAGTCTCCAAGTTCAGCTGCCACATGGAGAGCCTACATTGATGAGAGATCTGCAATGCTGTTCTCAGGGTCAGGATATCAAGAATTTCCATATCATTAATGGGAGGCAATGGTACTTGAATCAGTCAGAAGTTTATTTTACTCTTTGGGGTGTATAGGAGACAATTAAGTACACTGGCTTTACAACTGACGAAGCACATGATTCTTGAGATGACTGGAGTATTTGCCATCAACCTTACAAATCTGATCACAGTAGACATGGCCAAGGACGTAAGAGTAGCTGTCATCATGGAAGTATAAAAAGAATAAAGACTATGTCACTGTGGAGCCCATGCTGATTGGTGATAGGAATTTTGAAAGATTCAGGAAGAAAAAAAATAAAAAGCTGACTACTCTAGGCACCCAAGAAGCAAGATGTAAAGAAATAGGGCAGAAGAGATTAATGGAATCTGGCAGAAGAGATTAATGGAAATTTGCTGAAGTGAGATGCAAGAGCTAGCTACCAATATGCCTGAGCCATAGGTTGAAAAGCATAAAATTAATATAAACCTTTGTGTGATTATTTGTGGCTTGTCAGTCTGGAACTGCAGATCTTTGGATCTGGATCACCAGGCAGATGGGCCAGAAACCTCATACTACAGATAGTGCCCAATGTGGGGCACAAACAATCCCATAAAGCCTGCAAAAGCTTAAAAAGGGTTCTAGAGCACATAAACAAAGGCAAACACAGCTTCTGGGTTGCATCTCTGCAGTGGGTTGTAGTACAGAGTGGTGTATGGGGTTGACCTACAAAATGATGGTGGGCTTGTAGTGTGCAGCTTAAGCTTCACCAAGACTTGATATTAGCAACAAGTTGCATATGATGGATTTCAGATTTCTGTTTATATTGAAAAAAGTGGAATAGAGTTAAAGATCGTTTTGTGGTAGCAGCATTTTCTGGGACTGCATTATTTGTTAGTGGTGAGCAGTCATGGGTCCTTTAAGAGAGACTTCCTGACTCAGAATTAGTAGCAAAAACTATATGGTTATTTAAGAGGCCCTGCTGTTAAATACTTAAATAGAGTTTATGAGCAGCAGCAGTGACAGTGCTCTACTTGGTAGCAGTGTGGAACCTAAAATTCCCCGGAGTAGGGGTGGTAAAATGTTCCACATTATTGCATGCTAGTCTAAGAACTGGGAAGATAAGAGTGGTTCTGGTACTTCCACCATGTTTAAATGGTGCTGAGAGAGATGGAGTCAGCAGCCAAAATAGTGCTTTATAATCTAGCATTTTAAAAGCTCATCTGGTTGGAAAATGATTAAGTATATGTAATAAAACAGATTCAGACAGAGAAAACCTCTAAATGGATTACTATGTGTGTGAAAAAGAATACATAGGCTGCAAGAGAAAAGAAAAAGAGTAGAAAAGTCCCTGAAAAGGAGAAATAGAATAATAAAAATATAATAAGCCATGTAAAGAAGGAAAATAGACACAGAGTCTGGCTAATAGTTATTATTGTGTTTTTTAAAAAATTTTTTGACTGTTACTGAGATAACTGCAGAAAGACATTTTATTTCAAAGGCTGCTAAGTTAAACATATATATATATATATATATGTATATATATATGATATTTTGACTTTGAAATTTGTGTCTAAGGATATGTTGCTTTGGGAAAGAGGTTCTTCTTTTGTTTCAACAGAAGATGAGAATCTAAGGATTACTTCTAGGCCAGTATATATTCATCAACCAAGACGCCCTAAAAAATATTTGATAAAAATAGAGGGCCACATCAGCTTCCAGGATGCCAATTAAGATGATATAACCTCAGGACCACATGAGATTGCCAACAGTCCTCAATCATCAGGAAGTAGTAGTGTAAAGCTATACGCAAATTCAAAATATTGTTTATAAATATTTGTTTTCATTGTAAATGTTTAATGGTCATATTGAATCTTTTTCTAGAAAAAAAGGGAGATATATTTAGAAATAATTTTAAAAAGATAGATTGTTAAATTTACTTTAATCCAAAAATGAGCTATCAAACTCAAAATATTTAATATTAATATGGATTTTAGTTTATTGATACAAATTTAAGACCAATTGTATTATACTGTATGTATATTTCTCTATGGTTGTTTAAGTTATTATGTTTATGCAATTCCTTTAAAAGTATAATGTGTAATTAAAATGAAGATTAATGATCATCTATGATAACCAAATTTATAGTCATGTTAGTAAGATTTTTTTAAGGTATGTAAATATATATTTCAATTAGATAGGTAATCGTCAAACATTTCAAAGACCTACAGAATATAGCATCTAAAATATTTAAGAGCTTAGACTTTTCTGGATAGTGAGACAATTCTGCTCCTGGCAACACCAATCTACTTCAAGAGAATGATGGGCATTGAAGAAACTCTATATAGAATTTACTTTCATTCTGGAAAAGTTTAGCCATTGAACAAGAAAGTGTTCTTGTACTGACTACGTGACAGAGTGCTATATAAACTGCACATGCAGGATCTATAGGAAAATGACCTCTGTACTTTGGGAGAACAAGCTGACATGGTCCTTTAGGTTCCTGCTTTGCAGCAAAAAGTGCCAGACATTCTGCAGGATACAAAGAGAAGCAACTGAAAAACTATGCCAGAATGGGCAAATCAGCCCCTCAGATTTCCTGCTTCACTGAAAGGTATGCCAGAAACTCTGGGCCTGTAGGCTGAAGATGGATGCCCCAATGTTACACAAAGAACTTAGAGAGTCTGTCCAGGAAGACAAGTGTCATCTCTGTCATTTGTAGATTTTGGAAGTTGCTTGTACTTCCTGTTTCCTTGAGTAATATTATATCCTTCTATGGTCTTTGATGTAGTTGAAGATTACATACTTATAAGTATAGTTTTCTTTAGTTATTATAAAAGGTATATTAGATATGAAACTTTAGACTCATAAGGATAAGGCAGATAATAGAGTATTTGCTTCAATTTTGCTAAATACAAATAGACTAAATATTGTAACTGTAGTTTCTGCTTAATAGATGTTTTGATATATGTAGTTTTGCTATGTAAAATTTGAAGCCTTCCTTTTTGATTAGACAGAAAAGAGGAAGTGATGTGGGATGTCTTTCAGTTGCTGTGAATATCATTAATAAACTAACTGTTTTGGCCTACATCAGGCACATTAGAAGTAGGCTGGAAATAGCAGCATAGGTAGAGGAAGGTGGGTGGAGTGAGGAAAAGATGTGATCCAGCTGCTTATGAAGCAAGATGTAAAAAAATAGGTAAGCCATGCCCCCCCTACTGTGGCAGGACAGATGAATGGAAATGAGTTGAATAGAGATGCAAGAGCAATATGCCTGAGCCATAGGCCTAAAAGCATGGAATTAACAAAAGCCTTTGTGTAATTATTTGAGGGTAGTTGGTCTGGGACTGTAGGTCTGTGAGTCTGGACCACCAGTAGCATGTGCCAGAAACCTCATAATGGAGACTATATTACTTGAGTCAGGGAATATTGGTTTTCTCTCCCTCCACTCTTCCCAGTTCCTTCCTCCTATCTCCCACTCCTCAACATTCATTCCTCCAATTTACTCTATTGGAGTGGTTGAAAAGAATGTATTGAATTTCCTAGAAGCATGAAAGTGTACAGGGGTGTGTGTGTGTGTGTGTGTGTGTGTGTGTGTGTGTGTGTGTGTGCATGGTTCTACAAAAAGGCACCAGGGAGCTAGCCATTTATCTGCTACTGACCTGGTTGTACATAGGAGATGTCACAGTGATTACAGATGCTAAATTTATCAAATTTTGCCTTTTTAGGATCTTGTTGCCCACCTTGTTTGTCAATAATATTTTATACCCACTTTATATTCCAAGTTTTTAGTTCAACTTTTCACATCAAAGGAAAACAATGTTTTTAAAGAAGCTAGGGAGAGGAAAAGGAAACGGTAGTGATCTACTGAAGGATACTATTCTTGCATTATTATGCATACTGAGTGGTTTCGATGTTTCTCCTGAAGACAACTCACTTGGCTGCATCTGAGAAAGGAAACCCTGAGTTTTTAGCTATCTCCCTGTGGCTAGGTCACTGGAGGAAATGGTAATGGTGCCTTACTTCACGTTGTCCTCTGATCTATTGTCCTTCTGAGAGATCTTTATGTTATAATTTTCTATGGTTGGAAGCTTACTTTATAAATTTTTGTGTATGTCATGTTCAAATTTTGAGACTACCGTAAACATCTTCAACTTTTGAATTACTATAGTGTATATAGGAACATAAGAAAAAAAAGCAAATTTATAGTTTCCTAAAGATTCATGTTTAATGTTGAAGTCTGCTGAAACATTAAATTTCCACCAACACCCATCTAGGGACACATGAACTAAGAAGATATCAAACCACTTAGTGATTCTATCTTTTTTCTTTTTTTGAAATTTTTGTGGACTGTTTTTACTTATTTTTATTATATTCAAATAATCATAACATAAAAGAAGTTTATAAAAACACTGTATTTCTTTTAAGACTGTCTTTGTTTTGATTATATAAACCAGTTTAATAAAATGAATGGGAAACAACAGGTAGATATAAGTAATCTATTAAAGTATTTTATTTTAAAACTAAATTTTCTTACAGATAAAATAACAAAATTATTTTTTCATTGCTAAATATTGAATCCAGGGTATCACTGATGAAAGGCAAGCTTTCTGCCACTGGGCTACATTTTTAAAAGCTTGGTAAATGATTAAACTTTTGAAGAAATACGTTTATAAAATGCCTGAAACCTTTTAAAATGTGTTATATATTGAACAATTCCTTATATATAAATATTTGTTGCTGAAAAAAGTTGGGGTGTGAAGTATAAAATGTAAACAAAGATACATGTACAAGATGATATATCTAGGAGGCCATGTGTATGATTCTAATCAAACTTATTTTAATCCAAAGCATTTTTGTTTTTAATTATAATATATGTATATATAAGATAAATGCATTACTGCCTTTATTGTAATGCAGAATTCATGAAAAATTATTAATAAATCTGTCTCTGATTTTTCTCTTTGGCAAGGTTAACAATGCCTATGTTTCCTGAAAGATTATAAAAAATTAAAGTAATGAAACAAAAATAAATATCCTACATGGGAAAACTATAGTATACTTTTAAGAAAATTAGCTATCATAATTAAATATGCCATTTTCTTTCCTAGTTTTTTAAAAATTTTATTATAGTCAAATATTTCTAAAAGCAAACTTATAAAAATTAATTATATACTCTAATTCATAATAACTTTAAAATCTAGTATATTTTTTAATATAAAATTCTAAGGCACCAATAAACATTATTTGTTCCTGGAAAACAGATCTCCTTTCTCTACATGATTGATGAATCCAGCATACTACCATCATTGAAATGAATATGCCTCACCAGTTAATAAGCATCTTAAGGAAAAATATTCAGATGCACAAGGCTGAGACTCTATTTCATGGTATCAATTTGAGTGCATTTAATTCAGTTGGCTCTGCTCTGCTAACAAATACTCTAGACCTCTGTTTCTAAAGAACATAAACTGTTGGAGAAGGAAAAATAGAAGTGGTTCTGCCTAATGGTGTCTGGTAACTACTTTTAAAGTACAGTGAACTCCCTGGCTCAGTGAGTTAAATGAGAGGAAGAGAAAGAAATACTGGATGTGTGGCTTTGCCTTGTCTGGCCTGTCACTCATTCCACTGAGCATGGAGGCTATATTATTGGATTTATACTAAAATTATCTTGGAGAAGTGTAGTCATAGATCATGTTTTGTCAGAGAGAAAAATTCTGAAACATACAATGGAAAAAACATTTTATGACATTGTGTTGGTTGAATATCTCAAGTCAATATTGTGTCTTGTTTGTTCCCTTGGGTATATTATTCATGTCTTAAGAGAACTTCTGCTTTGCTTGAAATCACATTGTATCTCTCTTTTTTCTACTCAATCTTTACATGTCATCTTAGTTGAATAATTACATTTTACTAGTAGTTATAGATTCCTATAAGTTCATTCACTACAGCTAATTTCTAGAATTTTATAGATTAACATTTATCAGTATATAAATGACAGTATGTCGTTTAAATCAATATCTATTTTTCTTATGAGCTTCTGGGAAGTATTCATGAATATTTTCATATAGAACATATTCAGGTGATTATCATTAATCCACACATGTGAGTGAGGTCAGATGGTGTAGGCTGGGGAATGCTTTATCATGAATACCTTATGCAGGTAGACCAAAAGCTCTTCATATAAAGACACATTTGTATGTAAGTCAGCCTTGAGATATTTTCATTACAGTTGTGATGAATGGTCAAGGAAAAAAGCAGGGTTGTGCAAGGGATAGTTTAATAGTCTGCACGTGTACAGTTCGCCACTATATCATTGTACAAAATATTAATATAGCCAAACTCAGAATATGTGGAAGAAATATTGATATATGTAGGATGAAAATATAAATGCTCATGGAAGATTGTGTCTGTCAATATTTTGTATCAGAATATTTATTTGAATCAAATAGATACGCATAAATATTATATAAATTAAATATATATTAAGTTATTCATGGAAAATATTAAAATATTGAGGCAATTGAAATAAAGAGAAGAAATTGTCTAATTTAATGATAGTAAATCTATATGATTAACAATATATAATCTCTAGTACTAAGTTTCTGACCCAGACTTTCTGTCCTAGTGCAAAGGTTTGAACCCACTGTGAGCCCCACTGCCACTTTGCTCCAAATTATCACACAAAGGCTTATATTGATTTCATGTTGATTGACCTATGCCTGAGACTTATTGCTAGCTAGCTCTTTCACCTTATCTCAATATATTTCCATTAATCTGATTAGCTGTGTTGCCTTGATACCTTTTCTTAGAGCAGTGTGGTTGTCTTCTTTCTTCTTCATCTAGTGGTGTCTCTCTGGTATCTCTCTGGCATCTCTGCTCTGCTCTTCTGACCACACTTTCTGTCTGCCTTCTGGCTAATCTGTGTTTTTATTAAACCAGTAGGCAGAACAATTATTTACATTGTAACAGAACATAATCCCACTACAGGAGTCTTTGGAAACTGTATTAGTATAATATTGCTAATCTGTAAAGCTATTTCTAATATTTTAAGCAAAAATTAACAAACAAAATTGTCTGTGACCAGCCACAGCCTAGGTTTAGGTCCTGAGATGGGGAAGAAGTGTCAACACAAAGAAATAAATTGTCTGACTACCAGAGGAGTTTCACACAAGTGGCTGGCCCTAAATAGCAGCTGTCTTTATTTATACATTTTTAAAAAGCTTGTTTTTTTCATAATAAAAAACAAAGTTTTTTTCCAACTTACAAAATTATCCTCTGGCAAAAACAAGCATGTCAAACATGGTTTTTCCCCAAAACTTCACTTCAAAATATTTTTAAGCCAAAAGCAATACTTCACATTTTGCTACCTTGGCCAAATATTGAACCAGATACATCCTGTTTTTACAAAACCAAAAGGTAATTGGCATAGGCACACATTTTCAAGAACAACAATATCATTCAAAACATATTTACAGAAATAGAGATGATCTACCTCTCATCCTGTCAACACTAAATCAGGGCAGCTTCTGGAGTCTGAAATGACAGATCCCCAGACAAGAAACCTGAGAAGCACCAAGTAAAAAAAATTTAGGAGCAGATATTTGAGAAAAATGGAGTTTCCAGGAATGGCCATATCTGTCCCATGTATTATTCGCAAAATGATACTAAAGCTGCCCAGAGATTCATTAGTATTATGAGAGGGAAAGTATACAGGTTGCTTGGTTCCAGCAGTATTATGCTCTGTCTCGAAGTCACTGGTCTTGCCAAGAGAGACTGACCCCATAAACTTTTTCCTCATCTGAAGACCTGTTAGACCAGCAGTCATATACAGGTCTAAAACTAGACCACACAGCTCCCAACACAAAATTATAAGTTAATAAGTTCTAATTGCTAATATCACATTTCTGTTATTATATGCAATACATATATAAATGTACAAGGTAGTGAATTTTATTAATATATAACTATAGAAGCATAATGCTAGCTATTTTAAAAATTATTTTGCAATTATTTTATAGATTTTAAAATTTACAAAGAAGAAAATATAGATATGATTAGCAGTCTATGATAAAGAGACTTCTAACAGGGCTTCTAATATTTCCTTCTTCTAAGAAGGACAAGTAGCTTGCCCACAGATCTTCTATGCTCTAACTGTTCTGCCAGCAGACCAAATCCCTCAGGCTCCTTCCTAGTACACCAACAGAACAGGAACTGCAACTTCCCTTTTCCCTTATCCACATCTTCTGTGTATCCTACAAACTATCCCCTATTGTCGCCTCTCCTAGTTTTTGTTATGCCCCAGCCTCTTACACCAGCAGGCATTCTCTGTGGACACACCAGCCCAACAGGCCTTCAAAAAAGGCAATATAGATAAATCACAGTCTCTGAAAATCTAGAAAGAAGACAATAACCATAGAACAAAACACCCACCAAACAATGATAAACACAAAATCAGCACCTAAAACTATAATCACTTCTAATCCACATGCCTAGATGCCAGTATAAGAAAAATATCAATAACAGTCAGGATAATATGTTTCTACTAGAACCCACTTATCCTACCACAGTAGGCCCTGAATATTCTAAAATAGCTGAAAAGCAAGGAAAAGATTAAAATCAGCTATGTAAATTAGTAGAGTTACTTAAGGAGGAAATTAATAAATCCCTTAAAGAAAGCTAGGAAAACAAAAATAAACAATTGAAAGGAATATATAAATGCTTCATGACCTAAAAATGAAAAAAAAAAAAAAAAGTCAATAAAGAAAATACAAACTGAGGAAATTCTGGAAGTGAAAAGTTTAGGAATGTAAAAACAAAGTACAGAGGTAATTATCACCAACAGAATACCAAAGATGAAAGACTTTCAGACATTGAGATTATAATAGAAAAATTAGATTCGTCACTCAGAATAATTTTAAATTTAAAATGTTCCTGACATAAAACATCCAGGAGATCTGAGACACTACAAAAAGTGCAACCTTAAATAATAGCAATGTAAAAAGTAAATTATCCCTATGGGAATATATTGTGTATCTAATAACGTTTGCCTAAAGGTCAGAGGACAGAGTCACCCACAGATTTAGTCATAGAATTCAGGAAGTGGTGACCCACACCTTTAATCCTAGCACTTGTATTCCAAACCTCTTCTCCAAGTATTTGGAAAACACAGAAGCCTTTAATTCTAGCACTAGAAAAGTTCAACCAGAAAGTGGGATAGCTGGGCAGAGAAATAAATATAAGCCAGGGGAGACAGAAGTTCAGCCCTTTGCCTTTAACCTCCTTTCCCTTTGGCTGAGGACTCAGAGATATTAAGTCTACAAATACATGGAGACAGGATATTCCCCTTTTGACCTGAGGAGTTGTTTAGGTGAGAAGTGGCATGGCTTCTTCTTCTGTCTCTCTGATCTTTCATCTTTTCTCTGGGTTTTTATTATAAAGACCAAGTAGAATTTGTGCAGTAAATCCCAGCTCAAAAGCCCAGTAAATATTTTCAAGAAAATCACAAAAGACAATTTTTCTAATCTAAAGTAGGATATCCCTAAAAAGGTACAATAAGTGTGCAGAACACCAAATAGGCTGAGAAGAAGAGAAAGTCCCCTCACCACATAATGATAAAAACACTAAACATAAAGAACAGGGAAAGCATATTAAAATCTTCATGGGAAAAAGACCAAATAACAAAAAAGACAGGCCTATTAGAATTATACATGACTTCTCAATGGAAACTCTAAAAGCCACAATGGCTTTGACAGATGTGTTGGAGACTCTAAAGGACCACAGATGCCGGCATAGACTACTGTACACAGCAACTTTACATCATTATACATGAATAAAATAAGATGTTCTATGATAATCCAAATTTAAACAATATCTACAAACCCAGCACTATAGGAAAAAAAAAAAAAAGCTGTTGTAGCCATTTATTATCTAAGAAAAAAAGGCTTCAAACCAAAATTAATCAGAAAAAATAGAGAAGAACATTACATACTCATCAAAGAAAAAATCCACCAGGATAATAGTTGAAAATTTACCTCCAAATACAAGGACAATCACTTTTGTAAAATGAACTACTACAGAATAAATCACATATTTACCCTCACTCACTGATAGTGAGAGAGTTTAATAGCACACCCGCACTAATAGACTGGTCATCCACAAAATCTAATTAGGGAAATGCTTGATGTAATGGACATTATAAACCAAATGGATCTAAGGTATATTTAAAGAAAATTTCACCTTATTCTTAGTGCCACACAGAATTTTTGCCAAATTTTTTTATATACTTTGTTACAAAGCAAGTCAACACATACAAAAAAAATTGAAATAATGCCCTGAATCCTATCAGGCCATCACAGATTAAAAATGAATTTCAAGAACAACAGAAACAACTCATGGACACAACAACTCTACTTATTGAGAAAGGTATTAAGACAGAAATAGATTAAGCTCTCTCTCTCTCTCTCTCTCTATATATATATATATATATATATATATATATATATATATATGAAATGAGCATGCAATATACATAAACAAATGGGATGCAACTGAAGTGGAGCTAAGAGGAAAGATTATAGTATCTACATTAAGAAAGATCAAGGAAATGGAGAGATCTCATGCTAGCAAATTAACAACACACAAGAAAGTTCAAGAACAAAAAGAAGTAAGCACACCAATGTAGGTGAATTTTTTTGTCTCTTCTTCCAGTTTCCTAATCACAACATGGAGAATTATTATTAATTATAAAAGCTTGGCTATGGTTTAGGCTTGCTACTAGCAAGTTCTTACAACTTAATCCATTTTTATTAATCTATGCACTCACACATGTCTCATGGATTTACCTATCCTTGAGCATGTTTAGCTTTCTCTGAGTCTCTTAGCTACTTCACCTTTATTCTTTCCAGCATTCTCTTTGTATTCAGATGTCCAGCCCAGCCTCTTTTCCTACCTAGCTATTTCCCATTCAGATTTTTATTAAACCAATTAGAAGACATTTTGGCAAAGACACACTTTCATAGTATACAAAAAAATTATTCCACAACATTTCTCCCTTTTTGTCTAACAAAAAGAAAATATTTTAACTCTAACACAGTAAAACTATAAATAATAAGAAAAATTGTCAGGTAATAATTACATTTACCCTGTTCAGTCTATCTGTATTTGGCTTATTTAGAGAAAAATACTTTATTATATAATCTATCCTGATAAATCCAAAGCTTTGTACCTAATTTATCTTCTGTAATAACTAAGAACAACTTCAACTATAACTACTAGTCTTCAAGTCCATCAAATACCAGGGAAGTACAATGCAAGCCACTTTAAAACCTATAGAAATGACAGACATCTTGCTTCCTGGACAGTCAGCCAAGGTTCCTTTGCAACACGGGGCTATTTATCTTTGGATTGTCCACTTAGAATTTCCCACAGGCTTTTGTATAAAACAGTCATTTTTGAAGGACTGTCCTACTTGATCTTAGTGAAGTTCAGCAGTAGTAGCATGATCCTAATGATTCTTATCAATAATAATGAGGAGTCAGACATTGGAGTTACAGTTGAAAGATCAGAGAGATGAGAGAGCACCCACAGTCTCTTCTTACCTCTCCAAAACTTCTGACTGAATGGGGGCTGAGATTCTACCTCGCCCAGCCTTATATTCCTTTCTCCACATATCTTGTTCTTGGTTTAAAAGCATGTACCATGATGCCATATGCACAACCACTGCATTTACCAAAGCCTGCATGACAGACATGAGATTAAGAAGACATATTTGGATTCCTTTTTGTGTGTTTAGAACCTGTTTTTCAAGCTGTCTCAGATCTTAAGTGGATATATGAGGTGGAACAATGGCCACCATTTGCATTCAGACATTTTCTGTCCTGTCAGTCAGCACATAAAGGACCACATGAAATTTAAAAATATCTTATTAATTATGAAATTTTGGCCTTGGCTTTGGCTTATTACTAACTAGCTCTTATAACTTAAATTAACCTATAATTTTACATTTATATTCTTTTATGTGGCTTGGCTACCCTTAGTCTGTAATTCCCCATGCTGTTTTCTTTTCATCTGCTGGTAGTTTTGAATATCCCTGCCATTCTTTGTCCCTACATCCTCTTGTCATTGTGTACAAAAAGACTATCCCATAACACACCAAAGATAAGCATAGACAGCAAGATAAAATGAAATTGATGTCTGAAATAAAAAAATAGAAACAAAGATAATAATACAAATAACCAGTGAAACAAAGATTGGGTTCTTTGACAAAATCAAGAAAGACAAATCCTTATCCAAACTAGCGAAAATGTGAACAGAAATACTGAAATTAATAAATCAGAAACAATAATGGAGACATAACAAGAGACACTATGAAAATACAGAATATCATAAGAATAGATTTTAAAAACTTACACTCAAATAATTTGGAAAAAGTTTAATAATTTTTTGCATATTTCTTCTCAATTTTTTATGTCTTCTACAAAGATAAATCAATATCAGATAACAAATTTAAATAAATCTATATATAACTCTTTAGAAAATAGAAGCAGTCATTACCACTCTCCAAAAAAAAAAGAATGCCCAGGGCCAAATGGTTCTACCAAATAATTCTACCAAACTGTCAGTAAATAGTTCATGACAATACTCCTTAAATGAGTTTACGAAAAAATAACAGAAGGAAAATTGTCCAATTCATTTCATGAGGCCAGTTACCCTGATATCCCAAACCACAGAAAGACTCAACAAAGAAATTATAAACCAATTTCTCATATAACATAGATGCAAAAATACTCAATAAAATACTTACTAACCAAATCCTAGAAAATATCAAAAACATCATCCATTATGATCAAGTATTCTTCATCCCAGGGATAAATGGTTCATTATATTAAAAAAAAATCATAAATACAATCTACTATACAACCAAACAGAAAAACAAACTAACAAAAACAGACATGATCATTTAATTAGATGCAGAAAAAGCTTTTGAGAAAATATAACACTTTTATATGGTACAGGTCCTGAATAGATCAGGAATACATGCTACATAGGTAAAAAAAATAAAGGCAAATGACAGCAATTTTATAGTTAATGTAGAATTAAATGTAACCTCATGAAACTGAAAAGTTTCATTAATGCAAAGAAACCATCAATAGTACAAAACAGAACCCTACTTTCAGCAAAATATCTTTACTAATTTTACATCCAGTAAAGGATGAATATCTCAAATATATAAAGCATTCAAGAAACATGATATCAAAGCCAAATAATCCAACTAAATTGTGATGCAGCTCTCAACAGAATATTCTTAATAAAGGAAACTCCAAAGGCTGAGAAACATTTTTTAAAAGTGTTCAGAATTGTAGTGGGATTATGTTCTGTTTTATTGTAAATTGTTGTCCTACATACTGGTTTAATAAAAATGCTGTTTGATCCAAGGCAGACAGGAAGTATGAGTGGGACTATCAGACTAAGAAAACTCTGGGAACATCTTAGAGCAGACAGAGATGCCACAGGGATGCAACAAAGACATGGCAATGAGATGGCAACAGATGCAGAGGAAAGAAGCTGAAATGTTCCTCTGAGAAAAGATAGCAAGCTGCATGGCTGAATATGATAAGAAAGATGTGTTAGTTTAAGTATCCTTAAAGAGTTAGCAAGTTATCTCAATCAACACAAAATATAAGCTCTTGTGTGTTTCTTTGGGGCAAAGCGGCAGTGGGACTTCAAGTTAGTCTGAACCTAGAGGCTAGGCCAGATGGCCTGCAAGAAATCTAACACAACACAGAGTCTTTATCCATTAGATATATACTAATAAAAATTACTTTGAGATCCCATATTATATCTGTCAGATTGGCTCAATTAATAACATAAGCGACAGCTCATGTTCAAAAGGATTTGGAACAAGGAAAATGCTCATCTATGGCTGTGCAAGTTGACACTTGTTTAAAAAAGGACATCATGCAATTTGCAGGTAAATCTATGAAAACTGAAAAAAAATATCCTGAGTGAGATTACCCAGATTTTGAAAGACAAATATAGTATGTATTTACATATAAGTGGATATTAGCCATTAAATAAATGATAACAAATCTACAATCTATAGACTCAGACTATTTAGCTATAAAAGAAGTTTCTAGGAAGACAAGTGGATCTCCTTGCAAATGGAAAATAATAGTGTTTGCTGGTGTATTTGGGTCAAGTGGGGATGGGAACATAAGTGATCAGTTTGAAGGGGGTAAAGATGAGATGGAAAGGGAAAATACAGCAAGAAAAGGCTAGAATTGGGGAATATTTGGTGGTGGTATGGATACTTCATGCAGTGCAAACTTCCTAGAATCTACAAGGATAATACTAGTCAGAACTCCTATTATTGAGACTATGAGTCTGAAATGGCTGGGCAAGATTTCCAATAGCTGGAGTGGTTTGAATTTGTTTGAGTCATTAGCCAACAGATCTTGTGAAGATCCTCAAATAACCTACAGTGATCCTAGTGATCCTGTCAGCACACTGACATCAGAGTCTCATTGCCAAGGACAACATCCACACAACTCACTGAATGTTGAAAGTTCAGTCTGGTGCTAGCATGAAGCCTTAACGACTATGTTCTAGTCTCTTTAGTGCAAGACAGTATTCTGCAGGCTATTGAAAGAGAAATGCAGACATTTGTCCAGCTAAAAAAACTTTTATCCTACAATCTGTCATGCTATAAGATGTGCTGGGGAAGTGGTGGCCAAGAATTTGTGCAAGTGGCCAGCAGACATCTGATTTAACTTGAGGCCCATTCTATGAGAGGAGATTATGCCCCATGCTGCTTGCATAGACAGGAACTGAAGCCTGGATAGCCCAGTGACTAGGTAGAACCAAACACAACTGGCGCACTGGATAAACTGGAAAAGCATGGTGCATATGGGCTCACAGAATGAAGCGGCAAGAGTCTGCACCACCTTTGTAATTTTGTGTGACTCCTAACTGTGTGTGCCACTTTTTTGCCTGCTTTGGGACTCTTTTCCTTCTGTTGTTTTGCCTTACACAACCTCTGTTGTTTTGTTGTGTCTTGTCATTGTGTCTGAGAGGCCTGCTCTTTTCTGAAATGAAACTGCAACTAGGACTTGTGAAGAAAGGTGATGGGGTGATCTGGAAGGAGTAGAGGGAGAAGACTCTGATTGGGTTGTATTGTGTGAAAGAAAAATTTATCTTCAATAAAGAATAAAGAGATTCACTACTTCAAGTAACTATGTGTGATAGCTATTTCTTGAATATGAAAGTCATGAATTTGACTGTCATGACCATATTAAGTTATACAACAAAACTCAGGGACTTGAAGTAGTGATGGAGGTGACAGATAACTTGACCTTTCCTTTAATCAAAATTAAGATTATGTTGGGTAAATTTGATTAAATTAGATATGCCCTTAAAATGTACTACAGTTTTCCCGGATGAACTGCAAAGCAAAAGTGAGATTCCCTTGATGATCTGAATAATTCAACATAATTTGAAAGTCATCATTCAGACATATGGTCATCTTGGAAGAGCAAGGAGAGATCATTGTCACTCTAAACAAGAAAATGAAGACCTTATCTATAAAAATTCAATTACAACATTACAACAGCCTGGAGACTAACATTGGAGGATTAATAAAGGCACAGGACATCACTTGGATATCAGGCAGCTTTTCTCAACCCAGACTCCTAACGTACTGAAAATAAGTTATACTCAATATGCTCTATTTTAAAAGGGTAGTAATGTAGTCCTATAATTTTTATGAAGAAACAGAAAATTAATACAGAATACTTTAGATGTAATATTTTTATTTTGTCATTTCCTAAATTTTCAACATATTTGCTACATGGACTAATATAATACATAAATTCTTACCACCATTATAGGGAGAATTAATTAGAATTACTATGCATGGTCAGTCTCTTGAGTTCACAGAATGAAAATGAATCTCAGTTAAAGTTATGTGTCACATCTTTCTTATGAGATTTTAAACTTTCATTTTTGCAAAGAAAATTAAACAGAATAGTATAGTCATAAAATTAATGTGTTGTCAACTATTATAGACAAGTGGAAATATTTACTATATATGTTAATCAATATTCAATTAAATTAGATACTATAAAGAACGTCTTTATGATCATTAGTTGCATAAGCTGTTAGCAAAGTTAAAACCATTTCTACATTCCTTATAGAAGTCCTATACAAACCCATTACAAATATCATTAACATTTCCACATTTGGCACTATATAAGACTTGTTATTTTAAATTCTTATTTGTCTTAACATCAAAATAACTTTCAAACTAGTATGTTGAATAACTATTTTTAATCCATGTGACTATTGCATCACTATGGTACAAAACCATTACCAAAGACATATTGTAAAAAAAAAAGAAAAGGAGGTTATTACATCCTAGAACTCTTGAGTTACATATTACTAAGAAAAGTCAGAGCAGGAACTCAAGTCAAGAATCTAGAGGCAAGAACTGAAACAGAAACCATGGAGGAGTGTTGCTTACTGACTTGTTCTACCTGCTTTCTTATCCAACCCAGCAACAACTGCCAAGAGGTGGAACCATACACAGCGAGCTGGCTCTTCACACATCAATCACTAACTACAAAAATACTTCAAAAGGCATTGTCTATAGGTTAATCTGATGAAGGCATTTACTCAATTGAGGATTTTTTTTTCCTTCTGTCAAGTTGAAATAGAAAAGTAGCCAGTACACAATCTCTTTTATCTTTGTATAATAGTATTTACTCCATGATTTTAATAGCTCAGTTTTTCTGTTTATTTTAGAAATTAAAGGCAGTAAAAGATCTGTTTGGTCTAGTTTTCTCACAACATTAAAAATACCAATTGTATTTCATACAAGGTTTATAAAAGAGCTAATAAATAAATGTTAGATAGAAAAATAATGTTCATATTTTATGCATCTTTTATGATATGTATAGTTTTGAAACAGCTATGTTCTTTTAAAACTGATTACATATAATTAGTTCCATCAGACCTTAATGCTTCTCTCATTTTGAAACATTTTCATAGTTACTACTTGAGACAAGCTTCTACGTCTTAATTGATTCCAGTATAAAAATATAGGGTCAAATTGCAGCATTTGCTCTGAATGTATGTTTAGTTCAGGACTCTCAGCATTACTGATGACCTTTGTAAGAATTAAAATTATGTGATTTTATCACAACTTAGTAATAGGAAGTTCAGCAGAAAAGCCTCAATGTGTTTTAAAACTAGCAAGTTCTCAAGGTGGATGAGACACATTTTTTACTCTTGAAAAAGTGCTCGACATCTTTAGCCATCAGAGAAATACAAATCAAAACATTGAAATATCACCTTGCACCTGTCAGATTGGCTAAGATGAAAGACATAGATGACAGCCTATGCTGGAGAGGTTGTGCAGCAATGGGAACAATCCTCCATTGTTGGTGCGAGTGTAAGTGTGTTCAGCCACTCTGGAAGGCAGTACATTGGTTTAGCAGAAAATTGGGAATCCATCTTCCAAGGATCCAGCAATACCACTACTGGGCATATACCCTAAAAATACATATCCACACTCCAAAAGCATTAGCTAAACTATGTTCACAGCAACATTATTTGTAATAGCAAGAACCTGGAAACAACCAAGATGTCCCTCAACTGAAGAATGGATTAACAAACTGTGGTACATCTATACAATGGAGTACTACTCAGCAGTAAGAAAAAAAAAATGATATCCTAAAATTTGCAGGCAAATGGATGGATTTGGAGAATATCCTCCTGAGCAAGGTATCACAAACTCAGAAAGATAAGCAGGGGATGTACTCACTCATTAGTGGACTTGAATCAAAAAGCTAAGCATGTCCAAGCTGCAAACCACAACCACTGAACAGCTTGGGATCTGAAACACCTTGGACCAGTTCCTTGAGCCCACTCCCTCCAGAGGAACGCTTGACCCAGTCTTGATGTTGGGATGAGAAAAGCAGATCTGCCAGAAGTGGATGTTGAACTAAGCCACCTTGGGACCTTGGGACCTTTTATCCTTTTTGGGGAGGAGATAAAGTGAGGGGGAGTAGAGATAGTGACTGAGAGGGGTGAGAAGGGGAGGGGAATTTGAACAAACTGATACATGGATAAAAAATGAAACTTTATTCATAATAAAAAAGAAAACAAAATATATCATAAACCCAATGTGAGCCTTCTTGCCACATTTCAGCAAAATGTAGTATAAATTAAAGTGGCAATTTTAGAGGCACATTGAGAGATGACACTAAGTATAAACAAACAGGTTTATTAAATTAAGTCTTCTCCAAGATAAGTGTTGTTGGATAGGCAGGCCCCAGACCTTGTGGTGAAGAGAAAATATTCAAAAAGTAAATTTGTTATGCCATTATGAACAATTAGATGGAGAAATTTTTTTCTTGCTAATTTTATTTATTATTAGAGTCATATTTTTTATCCATGTATACCCTTGTTCAATCTCCCTTCCCCCTCCCACCCCTTCCAGTCACTCTCTATTCTCCACATCTCTTTATCTCCTTCCCAGGAAGGACAGGAGGTCCCAAGGTCCCAATGTGGCTTAGTTCAGCATCTAATCTCCGGACAGATCTGAAACATTTTCTAAAAGAGATTTTTGTTTGTTTGTTTGTTTACTGGTATAAAATTACGCAGACTGGAAATGAGAAGCTGGAAGATCATCAGTGGAGAAATAACTCTCTCTGAACAGGAAATTTCTCAACCAGGAATTCACATATGGCAGTTTGATCAGGCCTCCCCTATAGACTTCTATCCAGTGTTGTCAGTTTCCTGTTTGATGATCTAGTTTTTTGTTTTCTCACTTGGGCTACCCCAACTCTCTTTGCTGTATGTCATAAGCAATCAGTTTGATGACATTTTGTTATCTACCTTTTATTTATATCATCTACTTGATCGTGGCTACTTTGCTTTGTCTTTAAAAATTACTCATTTGAAATGGCATTCATTCACAGTTATCTTTGCTAATTTTCCACCCAGAACACCAACCATGATATGTTTTATTTTGTTCTCTTTGAGGAGAAGCCAGGTCTGGTTATTACATTTTAAAAGCATTAAACAGTTCAATTTTGCCCCCAGTGCAGTTTCAATTTTAATCTACTCCATGAACATACACCTCACCCAAATCTCATTTAAGTGTACTTGGCTCTAGGAAAAGAAACTCTCAAGAGGTGGGTTTTAGTTTGGCTATAAAAAAGAGGCATTCAACGTGTTGCAAATAAACAGAATTTGCATTTTACATGCTGTTGCAAACCTATTGATATTGCCATCGTAAACAGGACATAAAACAACAAAAAGGACTTTATTTTTCGATTTAAACAGAAATAGGATGGAGTTCTGACTCTAGGGTTTAAAGATTGTGTAAGATTCTATAACATAGTAACTCATCTTTTTTCTTTATATGCTATGAAGTCGAAATACTGGCAGTCAGGGACGAAGACACCGTGATTGAAATTACCTGGCATGTAACAGGTACTCAATAAATAGTAGATTTGTTCTGTTTCCCAGTCTCTACAATCAGGCATTTGGTTCCAGACAACTTTATTTTCCAAAACCATTTTCTGTCTGAGCCAGTTGGGCCATGTTCATAGCCCATATGTTCCAGCCAGATAAACCCTCATCTACTGGCAGAAGATTTCAGCAATGAGAAATCATTTTTTCATTCATCCTATGGCTTTTCATTACTTCTGGTTTTATTTTATCTTTCCTTTTGCCAAGAATGGTCCCTGGTGGGTGGCAAGCAATTTACCTGAGGGGAGCACTGTGCTCATCAATAGAACTGAAAACACTAATGACTATCTGATATGGAAATTTTAACCTGAGTCAGGAGGTCTTACATGCAGTAAGTGACTAATTCATCTTCCAAAGACATGTTTTGACATAAATGATAATAAAAAGTATCCCCATCTAATGGACAAAGATATTGAAATACAAGTGCAAGAGGGTTTGGTTAAAAGTCACAGAAACTATAAAATGACAGAATTGAACTGGGCATAAAATAAATTAATAAACAAACAAACAGAAATTCTAGCTTGATGTGGTAAAACAGGCTTGAAAACTCAATGTGTTTGGAGAGGGGGAGAAAACATGAGGAAGAAAACCAGAGATAAGATAGGGAAACTGAAGAAGGGAAGAGAAATATTCTTGCAACCTGAATTCTCATGAAACTTGAAAATGTAACTGAGGAACATCAAAATAGATAGCTTTTACAATTTAATAACTAGAGAGTTGTTGCTGAGATTATTAAACTTCAGTTTTAATTATCTTCCTTTTTAATGTCTTATTCCAAAATTTCAATTTCCTTATATATGTCCATTATAACCTCATCGGAATATCTTGTGTGTGCAAAGATGTTCATGCCTAAGCTCAAACATGCGTGAACATTTTTAAGGCTATAAAAATCATACTGAAATATTTAAGCATCATGGGTTTATGAAGAAAATCATGTTGTCAAGTATTATAATGTTACATATAGAGCTATAGTGATTGGCTATTTGCTTATATGGCTATATCTGAACCAGGATTCCAGGAAAGGGACATATTTACTTATAATTAGTCAAATGCCAAAAGTGGAATCACAATTCCCTTTAGGTACAATAAAGATTTACACTTTTTTCTTCCATGAAAAGTTCACTGTGAAAAAGTATTTAAAAGCTCTGGTATAGGGATGAGCACATATTCTGATAATTTTGTATTTTATCTTTTTTTTATACAATTATGTCAGTTGGGGATGATTTTGTCTCCTTCTTACTATGTTGATGCACTTGGAGAATCCTTCTATTTCCTGCAAAACTGCCATGTAATCCATTGTTTTAACATATCCAAAGGTTTCACTCAGTTTTTAAATAAATATTAGTGAAACCCATTACATGAACACTATAAAGCATAGTATCTGCAATATGAGCAACATGGGCTAGATTTCTAATGTCATAACGTGATATTTTACAGTGTGTTAAGTAGGACAAGGAACAGGGTAGTCACATCCTTCAAAATAAAGCCCAAGGGTAGAGAAGAATAAAGGAGAAAAGATTCAATTTAAATAAGGAAGACAGGACAGACATTTAAATAATAATGTTATTTGTTCAATCTGGTTTATATTTTTGAAAGGTCATTGAGGTGATTCATTGAGGGATATATTGCCTGTAGAGAAGACCATAATATTACCAGTAGAAAGATCAAGAAAGGAGCTATTGTCTAGGTGAGACAGTACCTGGCATAAGAGGTAAAAGGGAGGGTAATGTGAACCATCTGATTAGATTATTATTTAAAGGGGCTATTTTCTGTGTTTATGTATCAGAAAGTCTGAAAATCTATGTTACTGCTCTTTTCAAAGGTACCACATGCAGCTCTGATTGGTAGTAATATTTGAAAGTCACTGAAACAGAAATGTTGACTGGAGAATAGCAAATGAGTCCAGAAAAAGATTTAGAAAAATGTAGCCTTAATTTTGTTTGCCTTTAAAAACAGAGAGATATAGCAGACTTTCAAAAAAGTAACAACAAGGATGTGTTTTCTTGGTGAGCAAAGAGCTTTAAAATCAATGTTGTGGATGCCACTAAAATTTCCTCATCTCTTTCTGTAAACAAGCATTGGTGGACCCACTGACACACATGATTACCTTTTTCGTATCTTCTATCTGCTTCTTTTTATTTTTTTCTCTGCCCTTGTACTTCCAATTCCACTCATGTGTACTGCAGAACAATTTTCTTACTTCATGGTTCATCCAGTCTCAGGAGTGAAAATCAAAATGCCTAGCATTTCTTCTGTCACTAGAATTTTCCACACAGTACTTGTATGAAGAATTTTTTTTGGTATCAGCTATTGGAAAAGTACATTTTTATTCCCAGTATTTTGTAAAGTCTATTTTGACTAGAAAAACTTGAAACATAAAATAATAATAAAATATCTATATTTTTATATTTATTATATATAATATAATATTTATATTATAAATATAAATATATAATATATATAATATATATTAATTTTTTAAATATTTGAAAATGAAAAATAAATATATTTAAAATGTTACCAGCAGTATTTATAACAAGGTTTAGAATTACTGACACATTGGGCAATTTTATCATCCACATTTATTTTGGAGTTCAAACAAAGAGTATAAATATAACTCAGAAGCTTGCTTGCTCTCCATGTGATTTTTATGAATATTCTCTCAGAGTTTTACATCAAACCAATAGTGATTGAATTCTTTTTCCACAAATTATTTCAAAGTTCAGTGGCAATTTTTGCCATTATGTTCTACTATCTGACACAGAATGGAGTTAAGGTGCAATAGTATTTGCACATGGTTTTTATGTCATAGTGATAACAATGAATGAAATGTATCCTTTCTTTTATAATTGTCCTTTTATATCAATGTTGTTGGGTTAATTATAACCACAGCAGCTCAGTGATTAGATTGATGCACAAAATGTCATTTATTAAAATCATTTCCTGTCAAGCCTGAGATAATGAACTTAGTATTTATTAATGATTTTTCAATTTAGACTTAGGAAAAGTCAAATTAAATTCAATAAAACTAGTGACATTCTCTTTACACTAGGTTTTTGAATCACAGGAGGAAGTCTTCATCATTTAAAATACAGCATGAAGCTAAGAACATCTGAAGGCTTTTGATCATTTTCTTCTTCTGGTTTTAAACCTTTTGGGAGTTTGTCCCATAATTAAGTGCTAATGCACATCTCCTGGATAGAAGGGCGAAATATTTCTGTGCAGTCTGGATTATGAGTATTCTAGATCCAGTGACTAATTCAAATCAGACCAGTAAAAGGATTATTCTTTCTGAATCATTTTTGTACTAAGTAGGAATAAGTATTGGGTCTTACAGGATGCTTGGGTCTTAGGATTAAAACAAGTAAGATAGAAAATTTCAACATGTATTTTTACTACAGTATTGAATAAAGATGTCATTATGGAATAATAGCATCATTGGAACAGAGACTGTGCATTTGCATTTCCAAATTTCAATTTGATATGTAAAACCTAAAGATCAAGAAAGGAGAGATGATTGATAGTGTTCTTGTTAAGAAGTGGGAAATGTACTGTGGTTGTGAAGGGAGCAAGGCAAAGAAGTAAAGGAACACAGAGACATGTCTAGGCTTTCAGGATTTGCTGCTATTAAAAATATTTTGAATAAATTTGATTAAGGATTTGTGTTACAATATACCAAATTGTTTTTAAATCTTTCAGTATATATTCTTAATCTAGGACCTGTTAAAAGTTACTATAGCTTATTTCTTGAAAAATAGCAATTACTTAAATATATTGTGAATATATATTCATATACATATGCAGACATACACACACATATATACATACATATATACTCATATATATACACACATACACATATATAGATAAATGCATTTATACACACACACCTATACTCACAATTACATATAGACATATGTAATCATATACACACTTATATATATGCATATATATATATATATGTATGTGTGTATGTGTGTTTAAAAATATGTTAAATTCCTATCTGGTATGTAGAATTGAGTTCCAATAGAATACTTGAAAGTAAAGGTTATGTCTTAACTTGAAATATTGCCTTAAATATTCTTTATATTTAAAGTATAGTTATGTGTTTTGTTAAAATCAGCATCTAGGAAGTTATAAAACATAAGTTCCTCCATTTTTGGAAGCCCAAAAAACGTGATGTAAATGTGCTGTTGTGTTTTGGTTTAGTAGCAGCCTGAGGAGCTCCTGCTGTCTGTGGTCATGTTGAAAGAAAGAAGGGAGGGAGCTCTTTGAGGTCTTTTGTTATAAAGTTACTAATATCTGAATGTTCTATCCACACAACCAAATTTCCTCCTAAAGGGACAACCTCCTACCTGAATCTGATCATAGAGCAAGACTTCAATGTACAGTTTTTGCAAGGTGACACTCAATCCAGTACATTGTAAAATGCTTCCTCCTAATAACAACCTTACATTCTGTAGAGCTCATTCCTTAAATATTTTCAGTTTAGAAATAATTTGGTTCATACTGTATAATTAAGTACTATTGAATCTGACACCTTAACCTCTTTTAAAAGCATTGTGCAAATCACATACTATTAGTCTCCATGGAGATATCTGAACTGCCAACCACCTCTTAACTTCAAACATACACAATCAGTAAGCTGCATGGAAGAAATTTCCACATTTTAGAGCATACAAATAATTCAGCTATATTTCCCTCCCAAATTCCTTGCAATACTAAGAGAAATCAGGTGTTGGTATGCTGGTGATGCATAGTTTGATGTAGTCTGCCATTGGTTGTTTCTTTGAAGCAATATTGATGAGAGGACCAACTACTCCTTTCTGCCTTATTTTTCTTGATTTCTTTCTGGGTACTTCTCTATGCTATGCTTTTAAAAGAGCCCTGTTTAAGTTTGAATGCCTTAATATTCTATTTCCATTCCCATTCCATGCAGAATTTAAAGAAGGTTTATAAATCTATGACAAGTTATTTTGAGAAGATATAGTGATCAAAATAGCTTACTCAATGCATATATACATTTTCAATTTTTATACTAAATTTTATGTTCAAGGTTTTCCAAAAGAATAAAAGGAATTCAGTTTTTGATATGCATGAATTGAGTAGTAAATACTTACAGGTATATGCTTTAAAGGTAGCTCTTAGGAATGAGGAAATCAGTATTAAAATACCCTTAAAAGTCAAATACCAGAAAATATCAATCTATATACATATACTACATTGAATTTCCAATGATCTTATCAAAGATTTTACTTATTTCAAATATTAACTTACATAGAATTTGCCTAGTCACAGAGCTATGATTTGGAGTATATAATACACAGAAAATTTATAAAGGAATTAACAAATATTATCAATAGGTAATATACTGATGAAAATCTTCATTTTTTGATGATCAAAGTGAGTTCAGAGAGATTCTATGTGATGTTTAAAATGACTCACTGATGTTTAAAACAGTATTTTGACTACCTCTCTGCATTTCTGTGGTTCTCTAAAAAGTAGATTTACATTTATTTTTTATTTCATTTTTATTGTGAATAAAGTTATATTTTTTTATCTGTGTATATCCTTATTCAAGCTCCCTTCTTCCTCCTTCCCCTTCTAGTCTCTCTTTCTCCATCTCTTCACATTTATAATAACAACTATTACTCACAAACCACTCAACATGTGTTTAATACTATGAATGGGGTTTTACTTGGGTTACCTATTTAATCTTATAAGAGTCCTACTAGCTACTTTGGGTGAGGCCTACTTTGGGGTCAGATGTTGGGGTTCCCTTGGAGATGGGGGCAAGTTTCACAGAGACAACAGCACAGCCTCAGGGGACAAGTTGAAACAAGCAAGTCTAACTTTATTTAGAAAGAAGAAAGCCTTAAATACTTTTTTCCCAAGAACTTCCTCCCAGGCACGGGAAAGAGCTTTGATTTCCTGGTATTCATGGCTCTGGTTTGGTCTCTCTCTAGTCTAGGTCACCTTGTATCAAGAATGTGCTTTTTGTCAAGGGACCATGGTTGGTTCTAGAACATATCTTAAGGCACCAGTTTTTGCCAATTTGTACTGGTTGAGGGCAAGGTAGAAATTTAGAAAAGCTCACTGGCTTGCCAGAAAAAACCATGCATTTTAAGATCACTTGTGCCATTTAAGTTTTTATTGAAATTTGCTTAAAATATAAATTTGAAAATGGACTTCTAGGCAAAGATTAAACCTTAGAGAAAATAACAGAGGAAAACCCTGTCAATAATATATAGTGAATAAGGATAACCAACCAATGCAAGGCCTCTCTGCTTGTCATTCTGAAGTGTGTTAGCTGGTGAAATATTTTCATTTCAACTACAGAGTAAATATTACTCTCACTTTACCCAGCATCCAGTGCTTATTTGGTTGGCATGATGATTCAGAAGCAGTAGCTAACCCTGAGCTCTGTTTATTATTCTCTTCAAATTTCCTATCCTTTTGTGATACCCTGAAAAGAAAACAATTATTACTCATGTCCCACAAGTCAAACCAAACTGTGAATAAAATTGTAACTGGCCTACCCCAGTTCTGCTGCAGTAGTATGGTAGAAGGAACAGTGAGGAATAAGGCTCCTTTACAATTGATTTAAGAAAATGAAAGAAAATAAAACCAAAACCAAACTAAAACCAAACAAAATAAAAAAAATTTAAAAAAAAAAACAATACATTCAAATGTAAAACTTGAAATCCAACAGCGTGGGCCCATGTAAATAATCTTGATGCCACATTTTAAAGCACTGAGAATTCAGAAAAGTTTCTTCATTAAATTTTTATATTTTTAGGGTGCTACTTAAAGAAAATACAAGAGTGTGTTGGTTCGGTCCTAACCTTGTCAGAAGTTGATTGGGCAGAAGTAGAGCAACCACAAATATTGGCATCACCAAGATGTGGCAATGAAATTTAATTTGCAGTAACAGAATAACGGATTTTCATTTGAATTTGAAGATTTGGCTTGCTGAAGTAATTTTCATTCCTTTTCTCCACTGAGGAAGCAAGCAAATGGCTGTTTCTGATTGGTTCCAGAAATAGAATCACACTCTTGAAAACTATTTTAATTCCTGAGTTATAGTTTTAACAGTCTCAAATATTTTCATAACGATGGATATATTTACTTTTTATGGGAATAGAAAAAAATCTAGAAGGAGAATTAGCAGAGTCCCTTATTTTATTTTTGTTGCTATATTGAACCAATACTTGATTAATTTGACCTTTATCTAATATAAATTGTATCATTTTTACATATTGATTATTTTTATTATAAAATATGAAATATAATAAAACAAAACAAAACGTACCACATCAAGGCTGGACAAGGAAACCCAACAAAAGGAAAAAAGCCTCTAAAGCAGAAACAAGAATCAGAGACACCCTTGTTTGATTACTCAGGAGGCTCATAAAAATACTAGGATGAAAATTAGAATACAAATGCAGAGGACCTGGTTCAGACCTGTATAGACCCTGTACATAGTGCTGCAGTCACTGAGTTAATATTAGTTTCTCTCAATGGACTTAAGAACCGTCTTCTCCTGGTGTCCTCTACCCGACCCCCGCCACCCCCCCACACCCCGCTCTTATATTCTTTCCAAATTCTTTCTGCATTCTCTTTGGCAGAGTTTGCTGAGATCTGAAGGGAGTGATTTGCTGGCAACATCTCATTTAATGCTGTATAATTCAATGTGTCTGTGTCTCTGTGTGTGTGTCTATGTCTGTGTCTGTGTGCTGCCTGGCTGTGAATCGCTGCATTTGTTCTCATAAGCTATAAAAGACAGGTTCTCTAGTGGTCCCTAAATAGGCACTGATTTATGAGTATAGAAAATATCAATAGTAAATGTATTGTTACTTTTTTCTTTAGGCCAGTGATATAGGGTTTTATCCCAGATCTCTGAACTATCTAGTCTCTGGTTCTTGGTTAACCAAGCAGTGTCAAGCACATGTTCTATCTCATGGAGTTCACCTACAGTGAAATCAAACATTGGTTGGTTGCTCTCATAAGCTTTGTGCAACCATTGCCCTAGCATATTTTACAGATAGGAAAGATTGTAAATCAAGGGCTTTGTGGCTAAGTTGGTGTTTATGTTTCTATTTTTGTAGCCTGTAGAGTACCTTTCCCTACTGAAGAGATTGAAGATGGAGGTGAAGGTTCCAAGTAGCCTCCAGTTCATGCTTTCTAGGTTTACTCAGTTGTGTGGGTATTGTCTCCTTGCTCTCTGCTGCCTGAGTAGTTTGGGGATTTTGGGGGTCACCTTTGGCCAACAACTCTACTGAATGTCACCCAGTTTCAGGATGGGACACTTTGTTTGGTGACAAGAGATAACCAGTTAGGACTCTGTCCCCCTCATTATTTGAAAACTTCATTAGGATTACCTTCACACATTTCAGAAAGCTTACACTGCACTAAGATTCTATATTCACCCCCAACTGCCCCTCATTGTATTTATACCTAAAAACAAATTCACGTTTTTAAATTACTTATTTTTGTAATTTATTTTTCTACATCTGCATATTTCTTACTCTCAAAAGCCAAACATTAAAAAAAAATAAATTAATTAAATATATATCTCATTGCTTTTATGTTGCCCATTTTAGTTTATTATGTATGTTTTTATGCTTAATATTTAACACAACTCCCTCCAGATTTAAAACTCTTGATTCCATAGTCACTACATAGATATTAATCTATTATTTTAAAGTTATCATATCTGAGTTACTTTCTAAACTTAGTAAGATAGATTACAAGTATTGAAACAGAATTTATTTGACCTGTTGACATAAGTAGCATAGATGTTTGCTATAACTTCCTTGCTTCCGCAATTATCCAGAAGCTTGGTTGTTAGCTGGATGAACTGAAATGGCATAAAATGATTTGACCCTTGGGTTGGATGCTTGATCAACTTTTCTATCAAGAAGCAAGTAAGAAAGATGTGCCCAGTCTCAATGACCCCCCAGAAGGACTACCAGTAACACACACTGACTCATTGAAATGCAAATACAAGGTTTATTGCTTCAAGCACCTTCTTCTTCTTCTTCTTCTTCTTCTTCTTCTTCTTCTTCTTCTTCTTCTTCTTCTTCTTCTTCTCCTTCTCCTTCTTCTTCTTTTTCTTCTTCTTCTCAAATTCTAATTTTTCCTCTTTCCTTTTTATTTATGTATTTGTTATTTGGTGATTTCACATCATGTACCTCATTTTCAAGCTGCATCAAGGAACCAAAACTTGCCATCTGACTCAGTGGCACAAGGAGAAGGATTACTCAGGAATGGACCTGATCTTGGGGAAATAGAAATTCTCAAGATGGGGACATAGAAACTTTTCAAGATGTCTCTGGGTTACAAGGTGGAGGGACCTTGGTTCTCACAAAAGTAAAGATTCACTTTGGCTTACTCTACCAGAGGTATAGAGCCCATCAAATGGGGAAGGCATGACAATCATCGGAAAAAGCATAGGAACAGGAACAGAAAGCTGTTGAGCCACACTCCCCTGACATATCCTGGAAGAAGAGAGAAAGAAGAGGAATTCCTGCGATGCTGTGAAACCTCAAAGCCCAATTTTATTGATGGTTTTCTTCTAGCAATGTTTACCTCCAGCTGGAGACCCATGGTTCCATTGCATGTTTCCCCTATGGGAGACAATCCCCATTCTATCTCTCATATCATCTCTATTCTATGATATCTCATATCATCCCCATTCTATCTCTCATAACTCCATTACAGTTGCACTTGGACTGCTACTATTCTTTGATTCTGACATTTTAGCCCTGAGTTTGTCCTCATGGCAGATTCTGAGTGTTAGACAATAAGTGGACTGTTGTAAATACTAAACTAGCCTGAGATCTCATTCATATTAATATACTAGCAATTCTGCTAGTTAAACCATCCTGCCACTCCGATTAAGTGAGGTGAAGAGAGTAAAGCTTTACAGAGTATGACTGGCACATATGCTCATGTTGTTAACTGAATATTCCAATGCAGTCAGTCATGCAATAAATAAATATATTCTTGTTAAAATTATTTGATTTATTCTTTCCAATGATTATGACATTTGAAAAACAAGTTAATGTTATTTTTTAAAATATATAAATACTATGACTTTTTATCCTGAGCTGTACACAGTAATACAACTGTTGGCAAACTATTTTACATATGAATTGCTTCTACATTTTTCTTACCCTACATGTCCTTATAAAATCAAAATTTCTTATATTTAGGTATGAAAAATATATAGAACTACAGTTAGTCTTTTTCTCCTTAAAAATCATTTCTCTTTCTTTCCTTTCTTTGTAATCCTAGTGGGAAAATAACAGATATAATCATCAATGACGCTTATCAGAGTGATAAGTTGTATTTTAAAATTTAAATGATTGATTACTGTAACCTAATGAACATTTTTGAAACCTATTTGATACCCTTGATTGCAGAGAACAGTCAGGTTATTCGGAAGACTCCTGTATTGATTTGCATCTTTTCAATAACAGAAAGTGTCTTGTTATCTGGTTTATATTTTTATTACTTTCTTCAAGGACTTTATTTTTCTATTATTCATACTACACAATGCTTGTTGCTTGAAAAGTAACAGCACATGTAGACCACTAACTGTATCAAGTATTTAAATCTGTCTACAATGAAATAGTTAAATATAGAAGTTGTTTTATATAGTGCTGTAATGTTACTCTGTCAGAAAACTAAAAAGGTTTTGATTTTTTTGCCAAATTGTTATTTATATTGAAACACAAATTTCTATCTCTTTTTCTTATTTTATACATGTCAAAAGAATCTCAGAAACAAAATGTGATTTATGAATGAATACAGGGAATTCTAATACAATATTATTTTGTTACTGTTCAAAACATTGAATTAAGCAGTGAAGCATGTGAGTTGTCTTTGGATTATCATATTACAAATTTCTTTCCTATGAAAAAATATTGGCATAACATTGTTTGGGAGTAAAGGGACCTCATGAACCAAGGTTTTAGTACAATATTATTTTTTATCTGTGATACTCACAGAGTTTAATCTTTACTATTTAAAAATTATGATAGTGAGATGCCTAAACATATATGTGGTTCTTTTTTCATTTTTTTATTTATTTTTGAATATAGTCTCATTTTATATTTATTTTTTCCCTTGTTCAATCTCCCTTCCCCCTCCAGCCCCTCCCAGTCACTCCTTTTTACTTTTCTCCATTGAGAATATATGGTAAAATTTCCTGATGAAAGTCTCCTATGACATTTCAAAATTACAGAGAAAAATATGACACTTTATGTAAAGTATCATATAAAGTGTCATATTTATTCACCTTGTTTATTTGCTCCTACCTATAGCATGCATTATTATGTTATCACATTGAACAGAGAATAATTATTTAATATAATCATAATAAGTAATCTTTTTCTAAGGAATTTGATTTTTAGATTTGATAACTCATTATAATACATTTCCAGGAAACTCATCAAACAATTGAGCACATATAATACACCGTAGTAGTTTTTTAAAAAAGGAGTCAGTAATCCTCTGGTATGGTAAATGGAAGGAAATAATAAGCCTGATTTTATTTGGTGTATAAGAGGTGAAGGCACAGAAGGTCTACATTATCCGTGATTCTTCTCTAATGAAGCCATCTGTTAGAAAGAGGAAGTGCAGCCATAATTGCTGGCTTACATCTAATGTTGGAACCATTCACTATATTTGATGGAGGAATGTAATAGTCTTGCTGTAAGGAATTGGATAGTTCCTAGAAATATGATATAGTACCTCAGAACAAATAATTTATCTCTCCCCAAGAAACAATTTCCTACTCAGTACTATTGAAATGCTTCAGCTATGAAATTCCAGCTACATAATTGTTTTCATCTCCTAGAAACCTAATTAAGTTGCAAAATATTTTGTTAATATAATTGATTTCAGAAACAAATTATTTGTTTGTGATAGTCAAGTGAGTAGAAAGTTAAGTTTGCAATAGAAAAATAAGTTTGAAATGCAAAGGTTTAAAAAGATGTGAAATTGTGTGGATTTTTCTGGAACACTCAACTCTGTAATTTCATGAAATTAATCTTCTCTCTTTCCAGTATTTTCCAGAAAGCTAACCCTACTTATTTTAAAACATTATTAATGTATTTGTCATGATTGCATGCATTTTTTTTCTTTGTGGTGTGAAAAACTTTTTGATAATTAGTGATGATTGGATAGATAGCCAAGGTTCTTTATTGTTGTAAAACTTTTAAATGACTAAATATTCTGTTAGAAGGTTCATTAAATTTCAGTATCAATTACATTGACTCTTTTCAATTTTCTTGCTCCCATTTATGATGCACATACCTGTCTTTCTCTGTTTGTAAATTCCTTGCTTTTTATTGTCTTCTATTAGAAAAACGTCTAGTTATATGGCTTTGTGATCTATGCTTCTCTGTGGTATCTAAAGGATGAATGAGTGCTCAGGTAAAGAAAATGAGCAAATAAATGGCTGGAGTTTGAAATATTCCAATTTAAAAAAGGTTCAACAACAAGAGAGAATAACTACATATCCTTTCAAAGAATAGTTTAATTTATTTTGTTTGTTATAAATGTTTCATATTTTCTTAGAAGTCTTCATTATACAATTAGTGTTAGTTCTGAAAACCAAGATGCACAATTAATTTCACTTTAATTCTACAAACAAAGCAAAATAAATTATCTTTTTATTAGTAATAGGTAAAGTTTTGACGGGGTTTTAGATATTTTCTAATGGAATAACATTAAATTAAATATATATTTAAAATGGACAGTTATATAATTGAGTAATTTTGGTAAAAGATGTAGTGAGTTAATTACACCTAAGCTTGTAATATTTAATTATATTTGTCAACTTGAATGTAGTATAGGATGCCCCTTACCTATTCAAACATTGCTCATATGATAAACATTACTTGTGAAGATGGATACAGAAAAGATTGACATTTAAATGAGTATATAGAGAAAGGATATGCCCTCCTTATATGGGTGGACAGAAGACAATCTACTAAGTGTAAAAATGGATCCAAAAGGTAAAGGAAGGATGAGTTGATGTTGTAGTTCCAAGATATCAACATTGTTATTCACAGACCTTGGAAGAACCAAACCTTACAACTTAAGTTACATCACGTGAGTTCTTTGGGTTTCAACTAGAATTGCTACTCTAGATTTCTTGGACCCCTGCCTTGTAGATTGCAAGATCACAGGACATTTCAGCTCCATGATCACATTAGATAATCTTCACAAAGTATAATTCATCAATCTATTCTTTTTGTAGGATTGTTATTAATACAAAGGCAAATCCTCATCATATACCTATCTTACTTGGTAATTTGATCTAACCTAATGGAATTTGAAATAAATACTTTTTCATCTTTGTTTAGCTTTGTTCTCTCACTCAATACTCATCCAGACCTTTCAATCCCTACTATCATTGCATTAACTATAATTTATAATCTTTGGTTAAAGTTAAAGTTCTAAGTTTGATTTAACAATAAATACTTGTGCATCCACATCTCCAATCATCTGTATGTAAGAAGCTATTCGTCAAAGTAAGGGTGATCATTTTCTCCTCTTATTTTTACTCATTCAAAGTCATTTCAAGTTCTACCCAACAGCTTCCCAAGTTCTGATTGTGATCCTTTCAATTCCAGAAATTTGGAGATCTAAGAGTAAAATAAATAAATAAACAAAATGTAAAACGAACAAGAAACAAACAACAAGTAAAGAATACCCAAGAGAATAGAAATCTCTGTTAGTCCAGTTTGCAATGGCCTAGCATGGTCTTGGCAGAAGTTGAACTTTACTCATGTGAGATCTGTTAGTCACTAAGAGTCTTCCACACAGGTGTTTCAAGTAAGAGCTCTAACCTCTGCTCACCTCTGAGGTCAAGTGTTTTTATTTTGTTAGATTTACATTCTAGTATTTTGAATTGATGATAATTTTAGCTTCTTTTGCCCTAATATCTTCTATATTTTTTCTAATAATTCCATTTTGATAGACCTGGAGATAATAACTTTGTATTATATCAAACATCCTGGATCATGTGATGGTAAAATACCGAGGGTAGGCATGATAAAATAATGATAACTCTATTTAAAACAAGTATTCCTCCAAACCCCTGTCTTTTCTTTATCAGGATAAAGAATTCATCTAAGCATTCCAAGAACCTTATAAATCTCTTAGTTCCTAGAATTGAAAGCCAGGTAGAGATAGTCTTCTAACCTTCTCTCATCTCAAAAGACTGAGCCAAGATTGGATATTGTCTATGACTCATTTAGCATTTAGCACACTTTAACATCAATTTCTTCCAGCTGTTCGTTTCTCACATCTCTAAAATAAAACTCTAAAGTATTATTGATCTCTTACTCCCTAGGTTATTTCATGAATTCTCACAACAAATTATATAAAATATAAAAGTCAGAATGAAACATACAATTGTATAGTCAGTGACTTTCCTAAATGTGTTAGAGACGGCTTATAAATAACTAATATCAAACTTATTTTTTTATTTTCTATGCTTCTGAAGGACTTGTTTTTTTTTTTTGTTTTTGTTTTTTTTTTTTTTGGTTTATTTTGCTTCTGTCTTTCTCTCTGTATAGGGAAATTCCATTTATTTGCTAGCTTTGCAAATAAATGTTTGCAAAGCATATAGGTGTAGTGGGATTATGCTGGTAAAGTAAATATTTGTTCTGTCTATGGGTTTAATAAAAAGCTAATTGGCCAAAAACAAACAGGAAGTGTGGGTGGGGCTACTAGGCTAAGAAAGCTGAGGAACATCTCAGAGCAGAGAGAGATGCCAAAAGCAGATGCCTGAGTAGCCGAAGCTACCAGGAGATGCAGAGGAAATGCTGCTCTGAGAAAATGTACCGAGCCGCTCGGCTGAACAAGATGGGTTAGATTGAGAGCAAGTGCTAGGAAGGTATATGCCTGAGCGATAGTCAATAAGCATAAAAAGAGTAGAAGCATTTCTGTGATTCTGTGACTCTGCAAGACTGAAAAACTGAGAGTCTGCGGGCCTGAACCTCCAGGCTAGGCCCAGAAAGTCCGAGCCAGAACCAATTACAACATAGAGGTATTATCCTTTGATTTTTAGTTGTCCGTAAGATAAAGTTTATTATCCAATTATAAATTCCTTAAATATTATTTTAAATTTAGATTATTTATCTTCTTTATCTCAGATACTGCTTATCCAGGTGATGGTATCACTCCATTTCTTCCTCAACTAGTTCATCCCTCTATTTATTTTTTAATGCCACTTTGATATGTGTGTGTGTGTGTCTGTGTGTGTGTAATCATCTTTGTCTGATAGAATGTAATCTGCATAAACTTCCCTTGTATGTTTAAAAATACCAACTTTTTGTTGTTGTTGTTATTGTTTCTAGGTTCTTTTTTTTTTTTTCCTTTTTCTTTTTTTATTACGAATAAAGTCACATTTTCTATCCGTGTATATCCTTATTCAAGGTCTCTTCCCCCTCCTACATCCTCCAGTCACTCTCTCTTCTCAACATCTCCTCATCTCCTCCCTGGCATGGGCAGGAGGTCCCAAGGTCCCAATATTGCTTAGTTCAGTCTCCACTCCTGGCAGATCCAGTTTTCTCCCCGCTCCCTCAAGAGTGAGTCAGGTGTTCCTCTAGAGGGAATGGGTCCAAGGTGCCACTCCCAGGTGTTCCAGATCCAAAGCTGTTCAGGGGTTGTGGTTTGCAGCTTGGATATGCTTTGCTTTTTGTTTTTTTTTTTTTTTTTTTTTTTTTTTTTTTTTTTTTTTTTTTTTTTTTTTTTTTTTTTTTTTTTTTTTTGTTCGTTTGTTTAAATTCCACTAATGAGTAAGTACATCCCCTGCTTATCTTTCTGGGTTTGTGATACCTGGTTCAGGAGGATAGTCTCCAAATCCATCCATTTGCCTGCAAATTTTGGGAATCATTTTTTCTTACTGCTGAGTGGTACTCCATTGTGTAGATGTAAAACAGTTTGTTAATCCATTCCTCAGTTGAGGGGCATCTAGGTTGCTTCCAGGTTCTTGCTATTATGAATAATGCTGCTACGAACATAGTTGAGCTAATGCCTTTTGAGTGTGGATGTGCATCTTTTGTGTATACACCCAGAAGTGGTATTGCTGGATCCTAGGGGAGACTTATTCCCAGTTTTCTGAGAAACCACCATACTGCATTCCAGAGTGGCTGAACCAGCTTACACTCACACCAACAATGGAGAACTGTTCTCCTTGCTCCACAACCTCTCCAGCATAGGCTGTCATCTGTGACTTTTAGTTTAGCTAATCTGACAGGTGTCAGGTGGTATCTCAAAGTTGTTTTGATTTGCATTTCTCTGATGGCTAAAGAAGTTGAGCACTTTTTCAAGTGCCTTTCAGCCATTCGTAATTCTTCTGCTAAGAATTCCTTTTTTTTTTTTTTTACTACTTGGCAAGTAGTTGATTCCCAGTAGCTTTTTATTTAATGAATGTTTAAACAAATCTTAACAGTCTATAGGAGATATTATTTCTATAATAATTTTGAAATTGCTATTTTATTTATAGATTAGCTTTATTCTTAGTCATCTCTAATGAGTCAGTTTATTCAATTATGATAAATGTATACAATGTCTTTTCAAAGCAAAAGAAACTAAATATACTCTATTCGTTTTGTTTAAGTGGTACCTAATAACCTTAATATGTAATACTGCTTTCTATATTCTTTTATGTCTACAATAAGCAGTAATTTCCATACGTGCTGTTGATTATTGCCATTTGTGTATTTTTAGTTTTATAAGTCTTATTTCTATTTTTCTCATTTAACTTCACAATATGTTATTAAGGCATTTGGTGTTGACATTTTCACATGCCTTTCTGATTTCTCAAGATTAATAATGAAAGTTGTCATGTAGCTAGCTTATAAGGATCTCAGACAAACATTCTCATTTCATGGTTTAATATCTTATTTTCTTCCTTAGTATTTGAAGAAAGGCAGTTTTGTATAATGAACTGGTGGAAATTAGAAAATGGCTATCACATTTGAGCTGTAGTTTTAATTTCAGATTCAATATTCAAAGAAATGTAAAATTAAATGTGGGTCTATTTCAGAAAAAGAAGCACCAGCAAAACAACTTTTCAGAGATAATAGTGTAACAGCTGTGTTTATTGGATTGTCTAGCCAAGCTTCCCATAGCTGTGTTGGAATCTGTCTATTAGGCCATTTTTCACAGAATCTACCTCTACTCCCACATTTAGAGATTCTCAGTTGCAGACACATTTCTCTGTATATCACCATCAAAAATAAGAGAGCCCGAACCACAGCAGTCATTATGTTAAATTTTGTTGATGTTAATTAACTTTAATTATCATATCCTTACAAAAGCTTTATACTTTTAAATTTCACTATGATGGGAGCAGGGGATATATCTGAGATGGTGTGGTGCTTGTCTTGCAAGGAAAAGGAGATAAATTTATTCCTATAATCTATGTAGACCTGGGAAGTGGCATTTGCAGCCACAATACAGAAAAGGCAGAGATTCCATAGTGAGTCCCTGTCAAGTTAGAGACCCTGTCTTGAAGCAAGAAAGAAGAGGAGGAGGAAATAAACAAACAAAAAAAGATGGATAGGAGGAGGCAGAGAAAAAAAAGGAGGAAGAGAAGAAAAACAAAAAGAAAAAGAAGGAAAAGATGGAAGATACATGAGAAGTGAAATCTGAAAATGTTTTCTGTATGTGTGTATACACATGGACACATATAAACATGTCTCCTCACACAACTATTAAATTTAACTTACCATTGATATTTAAAAACTCATCTAAAGGTCTTTTAAAATATTTTTGTGTCTGAAAATAGGCTACTTTATTTTTTATACATTTATATGATGTGCTTTTATTGTGATATAGTCATTTATTTAATTCTAATATAAACTATGAAAAGTATAGTACTGTGATTATTTAGTAGTTTTAATATTTGTCCCTATACTAGTACAGTGTAAACATATATTAAGTGACTCATATATTTAAAATCAATTTATATACTCAAAGGCAACTTTTAGTGGTAGCAACTGGGATATGAACACAATCACAGAACCTTCAGGCTACACTCTATCCCATGGTAAGAAGTGCTGGGAAAATGGAAGCTTAGAGTTGGTAAGAGTAGCCAACCAATGACTGGCCTAATTTGTGGGCCACTCCAAGAGAAAAATGCTCATGCCCTTGTAGAATGTATGGGCTTCTAAGAGGCATGGCTATTAGCCCAGCCTTAGCCAGTGCAAACTGGTAATAACTAGCGTCTTAATGTGCTTTTAAGCAGTTTCTCATAAGCCAAACTTGGATCCAAGCCTGGGGCCTAGAAGAGGACAGAGTCCAGATACAATGTTCCTAAAGCGTAAGAGACTACCACCAAAAGCTGCAGATACCAACAATCAAAGCACTTTACCTTGGCTGAAGAGAGGGTCTGGGAAAAATTTATTTAAGGTATTCCCTTCCATAATAATATTGAACTTGCTTGATTAAATCTCTTCCTGAAAGCTGAGTCTTGTTTTGCTTCCAGGCCATCTTGGCCTCCTTACATAAGGGAAAAAGCAGGATCTTGAGAATAGAGGCAACTCTGATTCCTGACCCCAAACCAGGCCCTTTCAACATGCCTCCACTGCCTGGATGGCCAGGAACAGGATACTGGATAGCTCAAAGACACAGGATAGGAAAATAAAATCATTGAAATGATTTATAATGATATTTCTGCTAAACTAATAGATCAGTGCCTAGCTCAATCACCAGGCTTCTTCTGGCAGCTGATGGAAGCTGATGCAGAGATCCATTGCCAAACATTAGGCAGACACACACACACACACACACACACACAGAGAGAGAGAGAGAGAGAGAGAGAGAGAGAGAGAGAGAGAGAGAGAGAGAGAGAGAGAGAAAGAGAGAGAGAGACAGAGAGAGAGAGAGAGACAGACAGAGAGACCGAGAGATTAGGTATCTCTATCTATTTGGTCCAGCTCCTTGGAACTCAGTAAACTCCTCAGAAGAGAGGGAGGCAGAACTGTAGGAGACAGAGTCTGAGGAGAACATGGCTCACAGAAACAACTATGTGTATGTGTGTGTGCAGGTGCCCATGAAGACCTGAAGAGGGTGTTAGATCCCTTGAAACTAGAGTTACAGGCATTCATAATCCTGTCGATGTGAATCCTTGTAAGAGAATCTGGATTTTCAGTAAGAACAGCAAGTGTTCTTGACCAGTGAACCATAGTTTCAGACTTAGTGCTCTCATTTTTAACTTTATTCTTCTCTTATATCACACCCTGACTGCAGTTGGCTGGTTCAGGGTCTGTATCACCTGCCTTCTTTATTCCAGTCCCACCTTCCCACCTCCTCTCTGCTCCAGATCCACTCTGCCTCCATTTCCCTACAGAAAATGGGACGTCTCCCAGGGATATGAACCAAACACTGCATATGAAGCAACATTAAGACTAGGCATTTCCTCTCATATTAAGGCTGGATGGACTAGGATACCTAGTGCAAGGAATAGGGTCCCCAAAGCAGGCAAGAGTGAGAGACAATCCATGCTCCCACTGTTGTGAGTCCCATAAGAACACCAAACTATGTAAACAAAACATAATTTCAGAGAACCTAGTTCAGACCCATACAGGTTCACAGATTGGTGGTTCAATCACTGTGAGCCCTTATGATCCCTGCTAAGCTGATTCTGTGGGCCATGTTCTTGAGGTGCCCTTGACCACTCTGTCTCCTATAATCCTTCCTTCCCTTCTTGCTCAGGATTCTCTTAGCTCCACCAATGTTTGGCTGCATCTATTCCCTTCAGGTGCTGGGTGAAGCCTCTCTGTTGGAGATCATGCTAGGCTCCAGGCTACAAGTATTACATAGTATTATTAGGAATCATTTGAATAACCTTTTTTGGTCTTATCATGTTTGGTTATATCCTAGGTCACTGGGCTATCCTAGTGATATATGGGCTCCCTCTCTTAGGCTTGGACCACAGAGTGAACTAGTCATGGTTGACCTATTCCATGAATTCTACACTTTTAGGCCAGCACATCTTGTAGGTAGGAAAAACTGTAGATCAAATATTTTGTTACCTAGTTCTTCATCTGGAAACCTTTCCTGGTTATAGAAGTGGGCTGTATCACCCATTACTAGGACTCTTTGTTAGTGTCACCTTCACAGATTCCTGGGTGTTTACACTGCAGTGAGTTTCTACCCTGCCCCAAAATGCCCCTACCTCCCAATTCCAGTTGTCAATTCTATACTCTCTTCCTGCACCCCGCACGTGATCCTTCAGGTTCCCATCACTACCCATGCCTAATTACAGTCAAATCTATTCTTTTTCATCTTCCCAGGGAGATTCCTACAACCCCTTCAGCCCCCGCCTTGTTTCTTAGCCTCTCTGGGTCTGAAATACAGTATCTGTGTCCTTTACTTAACAGCTTATATCCAGTTATAAGTGTGTATATACCATATTTGTCTTTCTGGGTATGGGTTACTTCACTTAGGATAGTTTTATAGTTTCATCTATTTACTGAAAATTTTAGTATTTATTTCATTATATGTATATTTCATTACATATAATGAAATATATGCATATATTTCATATATATACATATATATATATATATATATGTCTGAATGATTCTTTGTTGTATAAATGTTCCATGTTGTATTTATCCATTCTTCTCTTGAGGAAATTCTTGGTTGTTTCCAATGTCTGGCTATTAAGAATAGAGCCACAATGGACATAGTTGAAGAAGTGTCCTTGTAGTAGAATAGAGAATCCTTTAGGTACTTGCTCAAGAGCGATATAGCTGGGTCTTGATGTAGACCAATTCTCAATTCCCTGTAAAACCACCATCTTGATTTCAAAAATGGTTGTACAAATTAGCACTTCCCCACTACCAATTGAGGAATGTTCCCCTTGCTCTACATCCTCACCAAGATGAGCTGTCATTTGTGTTTTTTATCTTAGTCATTCTGACAGATATAGGGTATAATCTCAGAATTGTTTTGGTATTCATTTTTCTGATAGCTAAGGAAATTAAATATTTCTTTCAGTGATTCCTGGCCATTGAGATCCATATGTTGAGAACTCTGTTTAGATATGTATCTCGTTATTTATTTAGGCTATTTGGTGTGCTGATGTTTGTTTCTTTTGTTCTTTATGTATTTTGAATATTAACTCTCTGTCAAATGTGGGGGTTTTCTATTTGGCTTTGTCTGATGTCCTTTGCCTTACAAAAGCTTTACAGTTTCAGGAGGGCCCGATTAGTAGTGTTGATTTAGTGTCTGCACTATTGATGTTCTATTAAGAAATGTACTGTTAAGAATGGCAGCTTGAAACCCATACTTGGAATAGTAAATGGACCACTGAACTCTGTAAGAAGGGTAGAAATTAAAGTTTGAAACACCCAGCAAGGTTGATGAGGTCAAAAGATTTGAATTAATAGAAGAAGCAGATACCTGTGGAGTTGTACAAATAATTGCAAGATGTCAATGAGAAAGATTTATAAAAATTCAGCCTTCAAGTTTGATTCTGGGCTTTCCAAAATATTAATAAATCCTTTGTAAGTCAATAAGCAGACTCTGAATAAATTGATGCTACGAATGTGACTAAAAATCATGTCAGATTAAGACACTTGGTTGTTAGTTCGTGCTTGGCTTTACAAAAGAAAACTGGTTGTCTATAGACAAGACGGAGATTTAAACAGCATTACTGTGACTCTTTTGTAAGAAGCACTGAGTCACTTCCTGTTCTCTGTGGTGGGAGTTTATTTACTGCCCCCATGAAGGTTATTGCATCATCAGAAAAATATCTTATCATTGTGTCCACAGTAAATCACAATACACTGCAGCAGTTTTCAATCTGAAGAAATACAGTGCTCTTTTTCCTGACTCAAATATGTATGTATTTTTTTTTTTACATTAAGGTTTTTAAGGAATTATGTCACAACAAATTCAGAAATTTCATTATATTGTTACTTTAGAACAAAATATTTATTTTCTACTCATGTATCTCTTAATTTTATTGTTGCTTTTTTTTTCTGTTTTGGTTCTGTATGACCTAACTATGCACCCATGTATGTGTGAGAAGAATAATTTTTCCATATTTAAAAGCATTCTTGATAAAGAATATTTTCCATTTCTCTCATTTTTAAGTATAACATTGTTATCAGACATAAAGAGGATAAATTATTAAATTACATAATTTTTAAAATTAGAATAAATTTACATAGTGGAATTAAAGCTTTAAACTTTATCTTGCAATTAGTTTTAAACTCTAAATTTATGGCAAAGTTTAGAAACAAAACCAGATAGTTCATTATACTTTTCTAGGACATTAGGTTGACATTGAGAACTTTAATTTTATATCTTATTCGGTTAGTGTGTGGATATATATAATATGTAAATATGGGTATATATGTATAATATTCATGCCAATGTGTATATATATGGGTGTGTGTATGTATGTATGTGTGTGTATGTATATATGTATGTGTGTGTATGTGTGTGCACTATGACATGTGTATAGAAGTAAGAAGACAACTTTTGGATTTAGTCCTCAACATTTAATTTTGTTTTTGAATCAGAATTTTGTTGTTTTGGTCTCAGTTTATATTAGGCTTGCTATTGAGTGAGATCATGGACAAATCTCCTGACTCTGCTTCCCACATCCTAGGAGAACTGGGGTTACAAATGTACCATACCAAACCTGGCTCAATTAGTTTTAGGTCATCTACAATTGTTATAAGTTAAATATTAATGAAGATAGGTGGCTATTCCTGGACTCTACACATTCTTATGATGATTCTTTTTTCTCATTTTAATTTTATTATTTTGTTAAAAATGTGAGAGGCTTCATTTATTCATTGTAATTCTATAGGAAGAATCACAAAATTATACATTGTGAGACTAAGATTGGACAAACTTGAGAATGTTAGTCCTTTAATGCCACTGTCATGTTAGACCGAAAAGTAATGATACAGAATGATTTTCCTCAAGGATTCAACTTCTCTCTAAGTTCCTCCATGTCTATCTTATAAATAATGAAACTGATGTGTAGTACCATTCGAGGAAAATCAGAACAAAATTACAAATGAGGTAAAGTTTAAGTAACCACATGAATGCAATGAAAAAGTATTCTAGCCTCTAGCATTTTTTTGTATAGTTGTAAAACAGAATCTTGGCATTTCTCCCAATTCTTGGCAATTTAAAGTTTTATCCAATTATTTTTGCTCCAATAACTATGACTTACAGAAGACATTGAAAATAAAAAAAAAATTGAGGACGTTCATTACCAACTAATGTGGAACCCAAAAACCACTGCAGCTTTGTATATTACATTTATTATAAGCATTTAAATATAATTTTAATAATTTCTCACTATTCTCTTACACTAATACATATGTTGGTAATTTTAAAAACATCCATTGAGTCAGCAAATGAATGCAAGTTGATTCTTTATAATTATTTACAAGAGCTCAATAATTAAACTAATGGGATATACCATATTTGGTATGAGACTGAGCACCTACTATGCAAACTAGTAATAATCCTCTGTTACTTTAAGTGTTATATTGATGTCCAATTGTTCTCCTAACAAATAACTACAAGTTTAATTGACTAAAGCAATATCAATTTGTGTTAAAGAGTCCTACAGCACTACTGTTACAATGTTGTTTGGGTTTGCTACTTTTGAAAATGACTTAGAAAGAAACATTGTTTTATCTTTTTGATTCTTGGACACAAGCTGGTCTTAGCCCAGGAATATCACCATTACAGCACAAGTTTCTATGATCACATCTCATATTCTGCATCATACTCCCTTGCCTTCCTGTAATAAAATTATTTGTGACTGCATTGGGCCCAACTAGATAGTGCACAATAATCCATTCATCTTTGTATCTTTAATCACATACAGAGAACATTAATATATAGCCCTTGAGAGATCTCGTTATTCTATGCTAAATTGTTAATCAAAGACTTGGTAGGAGTGACAAAATTCATTTTTATTTCAAGTTTCTCAAAACTAATTTCAATGATCCTCCTCTTCATATGCATGATTGGATTTTCACTCTTACCCTGTGACTAGTAGCCAATAATCGATAACAGATCTTTACTATTAATTCTGTTTGGTCTTAACTAATCTTTTATGTTTGGAGTTATGATAACTAAGTTGGAAGGAATACATGGATATATTTATTAAAGAGTGAGTATTTTCATAGATGTCAACACATGAAGATAAAAGCATACTTTTGTATCTTAATTATGTTGAAGGGCAAAAACACTCCAGAGGAAAAAGAAATGTCCTCCTCTCATTGGCTTGTTCAGTGTTCTTCTAAATCAATATCCTCATCTGTCCAGTCATGCAAAGCACTAAGTGAAAATCTTTTGTACCCTTGATTATTACTTACATGTGAATAATCTGGCTCAAATCTCTATAAACCAATTACATTCACTAACATAATTAAGAGACAACTATCCATCTGTGCTGAACTTATAATTGTTTACCTATCATCCCAGTCATTTTATGTTAGTAGAGTCTTGATCAGGGAAGTCCACAGAGAAGGTAGAGGACAAATAGAGAAAGGATTGAAAATCCATGTCAAAAATATATTCTGAATGAAAAGTACAAAATAAGAATTATTTGTTTTCAGCTTCTGATTTACTCACAATTGTCCAAAAAGATATAGGTGACTTTTCATTAGCTTATTTATCTTTTATCTGTGGGATATTTGGCAATGGTAGGGTTTTTGTCGTGTCTATATGTGTGTAGGTCTGTGTGTGTCTCTGTGTATATGAACACAGGACTTTTCATTTAAAACGTATGCACTCTACTACAGAGCTACAAAGCTATACAACCATAGCAAACATTAATAAAGGTTTTTTTTCCTAGGATCTATAGAAGTGTGGGAGGTGATATAACATTTACATTTCATTTGATTGACAGCATATTTCACTCTGAATATTCATCTACTATGTATACTATTAATAAGTATTTACTGAGTATCTTTAATCTTTCTTACATTCTTTTCTTCCCTGAAAAACCATTCATCACAACAGCATCTTGCATTATCCAGGAGATATTCCTTTAGTTTAGCATCATGGTTCCTTTAGTTGTATACTTCCTAATATCGTTAATAAAAATCATCAACAAGCTATACTAAAGAATAAGCAAAAACAGGTTTTGGTGAACTATAGCTAGCTCATGTTCACAATTACATGTGCAGTGCCATTGTCCTCCTTCAGTCTTTGCCTGTAATACAACTCATGTGGACTTCAAATCCTGATAAGGTTCTTTAGTTCCTGGGTTTCTAAATGACCAATTAGATGCCATTGCCTCTTCATCTTTCTTCATTAATAGCATCATTAATGCTAACTACTAAGCAGACAGTTTATGTTTTTAATTTTATAGAAGAAAGAATATTATATGTTTTCAAATGGGTTTCTATAGAAACCCTTTTTTTAAAAAAAAAATGCTATTTTAAATATCCTATAAATATCTACAAAAATTATCATATATATTTGAGAAATATATAGCATGTGAGATAAGGGAACTTCTTTTTTTGTGTGTTGATGATATAAGGTTTTTTCTCTTTTTTATTATTAGTAAAGTCTCATTTTTTATCCATGTATCCCCTTGTTCAAATGCCCTTCCCCTCCTGCCCCTACAAGTCTCTCTTCTCCCCATCTCCTTATCTCCTCCCTGGCAAGGACAGTAGGTCCCAAGGTCCCAAGGTGGCTTAGTTCAGCATCCACTCCAGGCAAATCCACTCTCCTCATTCCCACATCGAGACTGGCTCAAGTGTTGCTCTGGAGGGAATGGGCTCCAAAGTGACAGTTCAAGGTGCTTCAGATTCCAAGCTGTTCAGTGTTTGTGGTTTGCAGCTTGGACATGCTTTGCTTTTTGTTTAAAGTCCACTTGTGAGTGAATACATCCCCTGCTTATCTGCTGGGATTGTGAAACCTCGCTCATGAGGATATTTTCCATATCCGTCTATTTGCTTGCACATTATAGAATATCACTGTTTCCCACTGCTGAGTAGTACTCCATTGTGTAGATGTACCATAGTTTGTTAATCCATTCCTCAGTTGAGGGGCAACTAGGTTGTTTCTAGGTTCTTTTTTTCTTTCTTTTTTTATTATGAATAAAGTCACATTTTCTATCCATGTATATCCTTATTCAAGGTCTCTTCCCCCTCCCACACCCTCTAGTCACTCTCTCGTCTCCACATCTCCCCATCTCTTCCCCAACATGGGCAGGAGGTCCCAAGGTCCCAATTTTGTTCTGTTCAGCATCCACTCCTGGCAGATCCAGTTTCCTCATCCCAACATCAAGACTGAGTCAGGTGTTCCTCTAGAGGGAGTGGGATCCAAGGTGCCAGTCCAAGGTGTTTCAGATCCATAGCTGTTCAGGGGTTATGGTTTGCAGCTTGGACATCCTTTGCTTTTTGCTTTAAAAAAAAAAAAAAGGAAATTCTTAAGGGAAAAATTTAAATAAATGAAAGAAACCAAAAAGGAAACAAAAAAATATTTTTCTTTCTTTTTTTAATTAAATAGCCCTTTATGTTTAAAGCTACTGGAGTAATTTTAGAATCAAAAGCTACTCAAAAAGTGGGTGTTGTTTTTGCAACAGAAAAAGGTTTATTATTTTTCTTCTTTATAGCCAATGAGAACAAATTTGCTTCCTTGAGGCCTTAATTTCTTCTCTTTTATACTTCTATCTTTATAATTCTGAATGTCTTTAAGTGGAATAATGGTTATTTTCAGTTCTTGATGGCAGTTTTGTGGTTGTTTTGTGAAAGAAGTTTCATTTCATTTACAAGATAATGAGAGCTTGACAGAAGTACCTGTTTAAAACAGGTAAACCAGTTCTCCAATTGCTGTAGACCTCTGCAGAAGCAAACAATAGCAGCAGTAAAATTAAGTGCATATCATGTATTAAGACAGGAAGTTAGCAAATGGGAATTTATTCATGTTTTAAAAATACTATCTTTGGCTTATATATAAAACAAGGATAAAATAAACTGACTTAGCCTTTGAAAATATTTTATTAATTATTTTGAATTTTGTATCGCATGATTCAAAATCTTTTTTTTTGTCTTTCCATTTTTATTTTCTTTTTTTATCAAGAAAAACAGTAAATTGAATTTAAAATGCTGATAAGTTAACGATAACTATAAAGAAAATAAAAATCATAAGCATGACTTATCAAGAGGGATAATGCAAATAATTTGCTACCCATAAAATTGCTTTGTGTTCAGCTTTCCCTCTGGATTTTTTTTTTCCTATCCCTGTATATCCCCATTCAAGGTCCCTTCCCCCTCCCGCCACATCAGGTCATTTTTTCTTTCTCCACAACTCCCCATAAAAAAATCTTATGATAAGAGATTTTAGTTAACAGTAACATGACATATTTTTAAAGATGCTAATGTCCATTTAGATACTTTCAGCACAAAATAGCTGCATTTTTATATTATTTCTTTAACGTTTAACAATTATATATTTATATATTTTTCTTTCCCATTCTTTCTTTCAAGCCTTCCTCTATACCTCTCATTGCTCTTTTTAAAATTCATGACCATCAGGTCATTCTATCTTCTCCACATCTCCTGATGTGGTGGGAGGGGGAAGGGACCTTGAATAAGGATATACAAGGATAGAAAATGTGACTTCTTTATTCATAATAATAAAAATGGAAAAAATCATGACCATTTTTCTATTTATTATTGTAACATACATACATGTATATGTAAGTATATAACTTTTCCTCTTTTATAAATACAACCTGTTCAGTCTGTATCATATAGTTAAAGTAGTATGTATTGGTTAATTTTCTTTGTTAACTTGACATAACCCATAACAAATTATTTAGAGAGTCTCAGTGAGGTATTTCCTAGACCTGGCTAGCCTATGGACATATCTGTGGGGAATCATATTGCTTATCATTATAATCAAATAATAATAATAATAATAATAATAATAATAATAAGTTGTATTGGTATATAAAGAAACAGCTTTCTCAGTGTGTGACTAATCTCTAGGCAGAGAATTCTTGATGTAAGTGGAAAGAACCAGCCATCAGTAATAGCCATGCATTTATTCATTTCATTCTTTTGTAGATGTGATATAATGAACTGTTTAGTTTCTGCTACCTTAACTTGTCATCCTAAAGATCAACAATTTTATTTTACTCTACCTAAATTGCCAATTAACCATTAGTTCCTTTCACAGCTAGTTTAAATATCAGTTTTTGTTTAGCCTAAACGTCTCTTACACTCACAGTCAAATGTCTTAAAATAAGGACATGTCACTTCACCCAGGAGATTTATACCTTTTCTCTTTCCTAGAGTGGTCCATATGCATCCCTCTTAGAGTCTTCTTCTCCACCTCGCTATTCTGGAGCTGTGGATTATAACCTGATGATCTTTTGTTTGCATCTAATATACATTTACAACAGAGTACATACTATGTTTGTCTTTCTGAGTCTTGGTTACCTCACTAAAGATTTTTTTCTTCTAGTTCCATCCATTTTCCCTCAAATTTCATGTTGTCATTTTTTTAACCACTGAATAATACTCTATTGTGTAAATATACCATTTTTTTTTAAATCTATTCTTTAGTTAGCGGCATCTAGGCTTTTTCCAGATTGTAGCTATTATAAATAATGCTGTCATGAACATAGTTTAGATAGAGCCATAAGGATGGGGGTGGGAACATGAGGATTTGAGATGGCCTCGTTGGTGGACTGATGGAGAGGAGAAGCAATGAAATTTATATCTTGAAAAAGTGAGGGCATATACCCAAAGGATACATATTCATACCTGAAAGGCATTAGCTCAATTATGTTCATAGCAGCATTATTTGTATTAGCAAGAACCTGGAAACAACCTAGATGTCCCTCAACTGAAGAATAGATTAACAAACTGTGGTACATCTACACAATGGAGTACTACTCAGCAGTAAGACAAAATGACATCCTAAAATTTGCAGGCAAATGGATGAATTTGGAGAATATCATCCTGAGCGAGGTATCATAAGTCTAGAAATATAGGCATGGGGTATACTCACTCATAAATGGATTTTAGACAAAAAGTAAAGAATAACCAAGCTGCAAACCTCAACCCCTGAACAGTTTGATATCAGAAGGAATTTAAGAGAAACATCCAGGGATTCCCCTAGGAAGAGAAAATAGAGAAGATCTCCTTAGCAAATGTGATATCATAATGGGTTGCCACCAAGAAGAGGTGGAAACAAACCATGAGAGAAGGAGATGGTAGAGTCAGAGGACCAACAAAGAGGGAGAAATAAAAGAGATGGAGATCTTGATAGAGGAAGCCAATATGGGCTTTGGAAAGAGGCCAAGTGCTAGGGAAAGCCCCAAGAACTCACAGGATGCCCCTGGCTAGGTCTTCAACCAAAGTGGAGGGGGTGCCTAAACAGGACTTCCCCTATAATAAATGAATAACCACCCTAAGGGTTATCACAGAACCTATATTCAGCAGTGAATAGAGGTGGAGACAGAGATTCATGGCTGAATACTGGGATGAGCTCCTGATTCTACTGAGAGTGGGGAGGAGAGTATGTATGAAAAGGGAGATAGGGATTATGAGGAGTCCCACAGAGAGGGTTTTCTGGAGCCCTGGAGAGCTAACTGAATCATGAAAAGCCACTGGGGAATAAACAGGAAAAGGAGTTAGGCCTCCAAGGGTAGGCAACTGTTGATTGGCATGGGCAGTATGTGGAGCCAACAGGAGTGGGATCAGACTGTGTTCCTGTGCATGGGCTGAGCTCAATCCTCTGAGCCCAATCCCTGCAGAGGAGCCCCAAACAAGTCTTGATCTTCAGATAAGGAAATCAGACTTGCCTGGAGTGAATGCTAAATTGACCCATCTTGGGACTTCTTGTCCTTTTGAGTGAGGAGAGGCTGAAGGCAGACTGGGAGGGATTGGGAGGAGGGAAGGAAGGGCAAACAGGGGGTGGGGAGATACATAGAAAAAAAGACATTTTCTTTTTTTGTGGTTTTGCTTTTTTGTTTTGCTATTTTGAGGGGTTTTTGTTATTTTTGAAAATCAATATCAAACTTTATATAAAAAAGCAAAACATCCAGGATAGCTAAAAAAAAAACCAAACAAACAAAAAACTAAAAACAAACAAAAAATATACTAATAAAACTTCTCTTTTCTCTAAAATACATGGAACATAAAAAATAAAATCTAAAGCTCCTCAAGCCAGGTTAGGCTCAACTACAAATGAAGAAAGCACAATAGGACATAGCTAATGCCCACAGATGCACTACGGCTACCACAAATTCCTGCTAAGCAACCCTTCTAGAGTCAAACCAGAAATTAGTTGTGTGTGTGTGTGTGTGTGTGTGTGTGTGTGTGTGTGTGTGTGTGTATGTGTATGTGTGTGTGTGTTTTAATTCACTTTATTCAAAAATAGGAATGCTTTTGCTTAAAGTCCATTAAAGAGTGAGTACATCTCCTGCTAATCCTATGTTTGTGAGACTTCACTCAGGAGGATATTCTCCAAATACACCCATTTGCCTGCAATTTTTTCTACTTGTGTAGATGTACCACAGTTTGTTAATCCATTCTTCAGGTGAGGGGCATCTAGGCTGTTTCCAGTTCCTTGCGATTACGAATAATGCTGCTATGAACATAGTTGAGCTAATGCCTTTGGAGTGGTAATTTACATCTTTAGGGTATATGCCCAGTAGTGGTATTGCTGGATCCTTCGGGAGATTGATTCTCAGTTTTCTGAGAAACCACCATCCTGCATTCCAGAGTGGTGGACAAGCTTACACTCCCACCAACAATGGAATAGTGTTCCCCTTGCTCAGCAACCTCTCCAGCATAGGCTGTCTTCTGTGTTTTTGATCTTAGCCATTCTGACAGGTGTCAGGTGGTATCTCAAAGTTGTTTTGATTTGCATTTCTCTGATGGATAAAGATGGTGTGCATTTTTTCAAGTACCTTTCAGCCATTTGTAATTTTGCTGAGAATTCCCTTTTTAGTTCTGAACCCCTTTTCTTGACTGGGTTTTTTGGGGTTTTTGGCTCTCATTTCTTGAGTTCTCTATATATTTTAGAGATTAGCCCTCTGTCACTTGTAGGGTTGGTGAAAATCTTTTCCCATTCTGTAGGCTGTCATTTTGTTTTAATGACTGTGTCCTTGGCCTTACAGAAGCTTCTCAGTTTCAGGAGGTCCCACTTATTGATTTGTTCTTAGTGTCTGTGCTGCTGGTGTTATATTTAGGAAGTGGTCTCCTGTGTCAATGCGTTGGAAGGTATTTCCCACTTTCTTTTCTATCAAGTTCAGCATAGCTGGTTTTATGTTGAGGTCTTGATCAACTTGGATTGAGTTTTGTGCAGGATATTATGTTTGGATCTATTTGCATTTTTCTACAAATTACTATCCAATTATGTCAACACAATTTGTTGAAGATATTATCTTTTTTTCCATTGAATATTTTTGACCTCTTTGTGAAAAATCAGGTGTTTGTAGGTATGTGTGAGCCATCATGGGTCTAGGGAAATCTACAGCCACCCACAAGGAAGTCTACAGTAACCCACAAGGAGGTGTAGTAAGATTATGCTTATAATGTAAATATTTGTCCTACCTATGGGTTTAATAAAAAGCTGATTTGCCAAAGGCAAACAGGAAGTGTGGGCAGGGCTACCAGGCTAAGAAAACTCAGGAACATCTCAGAGCAGACGTAGATGCCAGACAGATGCCTGAGAGCCTCCAGAGAGATCTACCACAGACACGAGAAGGAGACAAAGCAAACGCAGGGGAATGAAACTAAAATACTGCTCAGAGAAAAGGTACCGAGCTGCACGACTGAACAAAATGGGTTGAGTTCAGATGGAGGAGCTAGCAAGTTACATGCCTGGGGCCTAGGTCAATCAGCATAAAAATAATATAAGCATGAGTGTGATTTTTTGAGGCAAAGTAGGGTTGAGAGTGAAATAAAACCTCTGGTCCACGCACAGAAAGTCTGGGCCAGAACTATTTACAACAAGGAGGGTTTGGCTAAGACTCCTAGCAATGTTGGAGAGGGCGCCTGCACTAGCCTTCTCCTTTAGTCAGACTGGTGACTAACATCAATTGTCATCATACACCTATAATCAGTGAATGATGGAAGTAGATGCAGATACCCACAGCCCAGCACCTGGCTGAACACCTGAAGTTCATTTGAAAAGAGGGAAGAGGAAGTAGTGCTTCTCAAGAGCACTATGGAGAAAACCACAGACAGCTGAGCACAAGTAATGGGTGCTTCAGACAGCTGGAGAGCTTGTATGACTGCTGGGCTCTCTATTATCTCATATACATGAACTGGCTTCTTAGAGTCTATTCCCTATGGTGAGATAACTTACTCAGATTTGATACAGGGAGGTGGGGCTCAGTCCTGCCTCAACTTGGTATACTAGCCTGGGTAGCCTGAAGGGAGGCATTTCCCTCTTGAGGAGTTGACTAGGGATGGAGGGGAGGTAGGGGGAGCAGAAAAAGGGGATTGACGGGGATCAGTGTATGGTATGCAAAAGGGAAATTATCTTCTTAAATTAAAAAAAAAACTACATAAAGAAAGAATATGTCTCTTGCTACCTTACTATTTAAGTTAGCCTACTAGTTCTTCAATAATTTTGTTGAATGTATTTTTAAAATAGTCCCCTCCTTCTCTGATCCCTATCACCTCCACCCACATCCTTAGTCACCCAATTTTGTGTTTTTTTTTTCTTCACCAATAAAACATGATTGTCTTTCCCACATACTGTTGGATATGTGACTGTCCATGATTCAGCAGCAGTCAATGTTCAGAACTCCTCAGCAGAGGATACTTTTTGTGCCTCCACAGTATCTCCATGATGGGATTTTGTCAGGCTTGAGTTTTCCTAGGACTCTGAGTGTTGTCATGACTACTGTGAACTCTTACATGTAACAGGTAACTGCTTTGCAATATCTAGAAGCACTGTTTCCATCTACTCTGAGGCTCTTAGTCTTTTGCCCCGACTTTTGCAAAGATCTCTGAGCCTTGCCAGAAGAAATGAAATGTAAGTGTCCTATTTTGGGATAACCATTCCGCAGTCTCTTATTTACTACTGCACTTTGACCAATCAGAAACCTCCACACTAATCATTATCTATTGCAAAGAGAAGCTTCCCTGATGAGGGTTGAAAGATGCACATTATCATTAGGGGATAGTTTAATACTATGCCAATTTAAAGTGTCATTCTAATGAAAAATATGTGCAGAAGACCATGACTAACCCTGAGTCCAAGTCACTCTATTAATTTATTTACAAATTATCTGCAGATCGCTTGATATGTTAACAGGCTTTGAATATATTTTGTGGTGATAGTTTCTGTTTATTTATGAGTGAGCAATCTATTCTGCACCACTATCAAATACAAATCAAATAGTTCTCTGTTTAATACACACAGAGGTGAGAGAGAGAATGAGAGAGGAAGGGAGTGAAAAATGAAGGAGCAAGAGAGAGAGAGAGAGAAAGACAACGAGAGAGACGGAGAGGAAAAAGAAAACTTTTAGATGTTTGATGAGATATACTGTGAATTAAGGGACAACATCTGTGTCTTCAGAAATTCAGCTTCCAAGGTAGCTGGTGCCCCAGCCAGAAGGGTCTTCAGTGTGGAACTCAATCTGGGAACAAAACAAATGGAAGGCAGGAACACAAAGAACGGAAGGACAAGACAAATCTCTGTGTTCAAGTCCTCCTCTGCTTTATTGTTACAGCCAATATTTATACAGAATCTCTGCCATGCAGGTAGCTGGGAGGAAAGGGGGAGGGATATACAAAAGAAGGTGGCAAGCCTGTGAGAGGAAGTAACAGACAGGGTAGAATTGATATGGAAATCTATCTGTTATCAGTTGATGGTCTGGAGGATGTCACCTGCTATGCTGAGAGAATCAAAGGAGACTAACCAGACTAACTGGAGTCATGGTTTAGCTAAAAACAATAAGGATGTAGCCTTCTGGTAAATGGCTATCTAGGGTAAAGACTGCTGGCTAGCTATAGGAGCTAACTTATAAAATATGGCTAAGTTGACTTTGGCTCCCAACAAGCTGGTGACATACAGAAAGAAGATAAAATAGAGGTAAAGGTAATTTGTAAATTAGTTTGAATTAATCTATTTATCTAACAAATATTTGAATGCCATTTTCTGTCAGTTTCTTGTGAAAAAGCAGATGTCCTTACAAGAAGGCTTTCTGCCCTTAAAGACCACGTTCATATTGGAGAAAATACATGAACTGATAAACAGCTTCTCAGTGAGATAAGGTGATGAAAGAGGTTAGAGTGAACTTCTAAAACAAATCTTGAAATACAGTAGGAAGAATGAGAAGAAGAATGACTAGAAGAAGCAAAAACCTATAGGAGGTAATCTTAAATTATGAATAAAGGTTTATTAAAGATCGTTTAGGCATCTCCCAAAGACTTTACTAAGTAGAAGTAAAAGCTTGTAAAACACTCAAGTTTGACATGTTCAATGGCTGAATGTAAAACTGATAATGTGAGAAATGGCAGACCTATAATGTCTTTTATTGTAAAATGTAATCATTATCAATATACTAACCTTAATCTAGTTATCCAAACAAGTTGATTTTCAGACAATCTAATGAAATACATTTATGGAAGATATCTTTTCACATTGAAACCAACTCTACAACTGAACAACAAATGAAACAGGATCTTTCCAATAGACATAATTTCATCTTTGTTTATCACTGCAATTAATGGAAATTTTCTATCAGCAATGGACATTTAGTTATCAAACTCTACAACTCACACTATGTAGGAAAATATTAGCAATTGAATACTCATGGTGGGATTGACAGGTAATCAGTAATTATGTTTTCTATGATAAAAGTAATAGAATTAATGGTCATGTCTTATTATTGTAAGCTGTATACTCTCTGGACTCTTAGGGGGAAATTCAGTTAATTTGAAGCAAATCAAATTAATAAGCATGAATCTCCAAACCAATGACATTTATCATTTTATAATTATTATAAAACGTACCTTTTATTATTGGAATGCTGTTATTATATAACAATGTCACAAAGTCAGTATCTTTACCTTCAAAAATAACTGTCTCTTTTGGCTTCAATTAATCTGCTAGCAGGAACCTGATATTGCTTCAATATATTAGTATGAAAATATGCTTATGAATATTCATTCATGAGCATAGACTTCTCTATTTAAATAGTTAGCTTTTTAGTGTAGTTTCTTTTATTTTACTTGTCCAACCATGATCCATTATTACTTTGCATTTGCACAGCAGTTTTTCTCCAAGGAGTCTAAAGTACTGTAGTTTAATTGCCCAAAAGAAATGGTGTCAGGCTAGAGAGAAGGGAGGTAGAAAAATGTGTTTCCTGATTGTCTTAGGGAATTGGGATATACTTAATTCTAATTCTGGCTTTAAGCCCAGACAGCCAGGCTGTGTCTATACAAGTGAGGTTGTGTGTAAGATTTCTAAATTTTCCTTCCATAAGAACATGTAAATGGTGTCCTATTTGAAGAAATTAACTCTATTTCCTCTAAGCCAGTAGATCTCACCCAAGGGCAATTGTTTTCACTTTATTCCTGTCTACTCTAGAGAAGTATGGCATTGTGCAGATCCACTATGATGGGGTGGAGGTTTTGCAAAATTAGGATCTTGTGCTAAAGCAAATGGTGCTGCTAAAAGACCTTGAATTCATGGAGCAGTCTCCTACAAAAGAACTGCCAAACCCCTAAATCTTAATAGTGCAGAGGTGAGGAATGAAGCATTAATTTTGGATGTCACTAGTATTTACAGAAAACACCCAGTTTTTCTGGTATTGACAGAAAGCCTAATTGCTTGATAATAATGGGAGACACCATATATTATTCTGATTTTAGTGCAACTTCATTTGTAAAGAGGAGAATTCCCAGACATTGTACATAGTATAATGTCAAGCCTTAATTCTGGGCTCCAATCTACAAAAAAGTTGTTCTCAGAAATGAAATTAATTTAGACCCTACATTCCTACAATGGAGATAAGGTAATAAAAGGTTTACACTTAAATTCCTATTTTATCTGAATTCTGGAATGCATTCCATGCTTTTCTGGAATCATGGTAAATTTTTAACTGATGTTCCCAGAACACATCAATGGAAATACAAAGCAGCCTTCTTTTCCACAGTGAACAATATAGACAAATCACTTTTACTTAGTCAAACCACCATAAGAATTTAATGTCTTAATAGGTGTAAAAGGAGAAAATAATTTTATCTAGAGTTTTCATAAGAAGAATTCTCTGTATGGATAGGTATATAAAATAATGGTATAAATATGGAATTCTAATTCGGACTGACCTTTATGGCTTCCATCTGAATTGACAGGTCAAGTTACAAGGCTGAGAGAATCCTTTCTCTTGATCCTAGGCTAGAACATACTATGACATATTGTGTTATAGTAAATTTATCAAGTTCAATTTTCATTTAATTCATTCTGTCCTTTGCTAGGGAACTATTAGCATCTCAATGTTCCTATCTGTGTTGTTGATTACCCTGCAATTTATAAGCAAACTGGAAAGTACATTGGAGACACATTAAAAAGTACTATGTCAGTTAGATGTAAATCACAACTGTCACCCCACAAACTGTGACATTTGTTTATGCTGACTACAGATGCCTCAAAACAGTCACCATTGGCATCTGTGTTTTTATTCTTCTTCCTCCGAGATAACAACTGCTAGTGACAGACTCTCTGCATTTCTGGACTATGATTTGAGAACAATATTTCTTCTGAATGCCACTGGAGAACACACCAGGCACTTTCTTTTTTCTAAAAGATAATTATGATTTTATGTGCTTTCTCTGAGTAATCCCTATTCTCTAGTGTATCCATCACCACCACTATATTACAATAATCAGGAATGTTCATGATCCTAAGTTGGTAGAGTCAGTGCTAAGAATAGGGGCAAATATACTCTTTTTCCTCTTATTTGAAACACTTGAATGAAGTACATGTGAGCAAAATAGAGACTACTTTTGTTTCATCACATTCATATTTAATTGCAATGTTATTTTGCCTGAGAGAGATGACAGATAGATAGATGATAGATAGATAGATAGATGATAGATAAATAGATGATAGATAGATAGATAGATGACAGATTGAAAGATGAAGATAGAAGGATAGATAATAGACAGAGAGAGGGGGAAAGGGAAAGAGAGAGAAAGAAAGTGAGACTCGAACAACTTACTCCTTTGCTGTGTGGGAGTAAGTTTTCTTCTAAGCATCTAACTCAGGTCTTCAGAGTTGGTGGCAAGTAATCTTATATCACTGAATCTTTCTTTTCTCTTGTACCATTTTCACATATATTTCATTAAGTATCTTATATGCCCCATACATAAATTCATGATGATTATTTTGACAGATAATTTGAAATGACATATATGTTCGCACATACAAGCAGAAAACATATATTTTTTCCATTAAGCTATTTAAACTTGTAGTTTATGCTGTGTGTTTTATTTTGAATTCTCCCAGATCTTTCTCAGTTACCTGTAAACATGTCTAAACATGTCAAAAGACTAAGGTTTTACACAGTCAAGAATTGCTCAAGAATTTATATTTACCTGTCAGGAAGGATACCATGATCATGAAGGTGTATATAGCAGGGCTAGGCTTTTTCCTTGCATTCTAGATGTGCTGACCCCTGCAATTTCTTCAAATGTGGAAAGCTGAACTGTATATTTCGTGGTAGTGCAGGGGTATTCTACTCTTTGCCAACACCAACAAAGAGTTTCTTACTATATCATTATCAGTACATGTGGATTTAATAATCTATAAGATGTGTTCATGATTTGCTGGCTTTAATTTCTATATACTCAAACATACTTGCATTTGTACTTCTTTGCTTCATATACTAGTGAATAAAAATCAGTTTATATTGTTAGTTTGTAATATTCCTGTATTATGGATGAAATGATATCTTGCAAATGATATCTACGTCCGAATTCATATGTTCAATGTCAACCCTAAACATTACTATATTAGGAGAAAGAATCTTCAAGGAGGTTATTACACTTTTAAAGAAATAAGAATAAAAATTATCGTAATATATCAAGACTTGTGTATGAATAAGGGGAGCAAGAAAAAATAGAGACATAAAGATAGACAGAGAGACAGAGGATCAGGAGTCTTTGCACAGAAGTAAGTCAAGAGGAAAGACCAAGTGATGACACAATATTAAAGCTGAGTATAAAACGAGAAGAGGGGCTTCAGTAGTAACCAGATCTGGTGACACTTTGATCTGTAACTCACCAGTCTCTAGTCCTCTAGTCCACACAAACAGAAAAGTGCCATTATTAATTTACCCAGTATTCAGCATTCTTTCAATACTCTGTGTGTGTGTGTGTGTGTGTGTGTGTGTGTGTGTGTGTGTGTGCATTCTTTTGGTAAATCACCCAAAATGCTATCATTAAGTTGTTCTTAATTTCTAACAAGAATAATTTCCAAATCAGAAATTACTCTCTGACACGTTATTTGAATCATGTTTATATATTTATTTATTTTTGATCACAATTTTACAATACCAAGCTAATCTGCTAACAGAAATAGGTCACTTTCTCATAAATACAGCACTATTTATCAGATATATTTATCTGAAGTGTTCTGCTCAATCACCCTAATGTACACTGACATATTAAAGATTTGAAAATGATTTTAGACAATTAACATTTGGACACTATTCTAGCTTCTAATAAAAAATGTCCCCAATGGTTTAATGATACCTACCCAATGCTTAAATTTCTAATTACATATTCTTTAGAGTATATATGTAGATCAGTGCTTAAGATCTAATTTATTCATCTAATTATTTCTTTAAAAAAAAAAAAGGAGTTCTCTATTGGGAAGCTACCAAGCATATGCATTAGATCTCCATTATCTTTTTTTCCAGGTACAGTCTTGCTCAGTAATGAGCGAATTAAACTTAAGCATTTGGACTGAAGCCCTATCATGCTGTAAGATAAGACCAATTCACTTCCCTGTGAGAACAAAGAGAAAGAGACTATTATAAAAATTCTGTAGGAGCACAGTAGCTTTCCTTTTTATGCAGGGTGTAAAAGAGCAAAGAAGAGGTTGAAGTCGAAGCAAGAATGAAAAATAATCTTGGTGTGATGCCTATAGCAACTGATGAGGCAGTATCACTAATGAGCTCCTTAGAGGGGTACAACTGAAGCATATTAAAAATCAAGTTAGCAGCATACGGAATCTATGCCTTGGCTTAGAAGTTTATTAAACCTCTTCTGAAAAGAGTGACAAATATGCCTGTATTTGTGGTTGTATGGACTTCAACTTCCACTAGCTTGGAGATCAGCAGGAATAATAGTGTGGGGGGTTATGGCAGCAGTGATACCATGACTTCCATTAATTAACTGCCTCCCTGATGGCAGCTACTATGCTGGGCATTTTATGGCACCATTTCATGAAATATTGTTACAACTTCTACAAACTAAGAATTGAGATAGCTTTTTTTTTTAAGGATAAAAAACCAAAGGCATAGAGGGAGATTGCCTACACTAAGGTTGATTTGAACTTACATGTATCTGAATGGATTTCCAATTAGATTACTCATTGAAATCAGCAAACACACTGACCAACAACTCAGACCGAGGCTATATTTATAGTTGCAGAGAAATAGAAGACCTTGCTTTCTTAAAGCAGCTTTTCAGAATATAACTTATTTTACCTAGAAGTAAAGTTGTATGTGAACTTTCCACAATTGTAAACTCTCTCTCTCTTTGTCTCTCTCTCTCTCTCTCTCTCTCTCTCTCTCTGTCTCTCTCTCTCTCTCTCTCACACACACACACACACACACACAACTGAATACATAAATTAAACCTGATTCTTTTGTGTACTATTAGTAGTAAATGTAAGTTTTTATGACTGAACTTTTAGTATTGGATAAGTCATTATTGTGCTTTTTTGCAGAAGACATGCTATAACCCATTTGAATTATTTTGATTGTCTGTTATGATGATTACTGAGAATCTTGATACTCATGCCAATTTCTAAGATTTTCAATCTTCCTTTAAATACATTAGTGACAGTTTGTGGAGAGCAATCAATAGCTTTGGTAATAGTGTTGTTTGTAGGTTTCCATGGGAAAATTTTGGCTCATAACTCAATTATTTATAGCTCATTACTAATACTAGAAGCTTCATATGGAGACAAGAGATGTCCAGTTGAGATTTTGTCTTTAACAGCTCTTTGACTATTTCATGTAGGTTCTCCTTATATATGTATCTATGTTAAGAGGCTTCTACTGTATTCAGTTCCCATATAATCCCTTAAATGTCCCCTTAGTTTTAATTCAACCTTCCTGTATTCCCCAATACCTTCTTTTCTCTTCTCCCCAATGGATTTTTCATTCCATACTCTCCACCACTTTATCCATAACTTTCTGCTATATTCATAATCCCAAGCCAAACTGATTCAATGAGGTTTTATGAAGTACCAGTCACAAGTCAATAACTCGCACAACTATATTAAAATCAGTCTAAGACAGTGCATGATGATATTCATATTCCTAATTTGCATGTTGAAGAAGTATAGTGTGAAAGTACTTTTTTTTTCTTTTTTCTTATATGAGGGTGTTGTAAGACCAGAAAATTTTATATGTGCAGTAAAAAAAAATGGAGGTTCATATCCAACAAAAATATTTAATCTGTGCCAAAGGTGTCTCTGTCATTTTTATTTTATCACAAAGATATGTATAGTGCAAAGTCTGCATGGTCTGTATTCAAAACAATGCAGTCAGAACATGTGAGGCAAGACAAGTTAGCATTGCCAAAAATAAACTGGAGTGATAAAGTGCTTGAACTTGAATTCAATTTGAGTTACTTACATTCAGAAACCACTTGTTGATGATGAGTTTTTAAACTCTATATTAGATTATAATTCCATTTAAGACCCATGATTGAGTTGGTGGGATTTTAAGCTTGTTCAGCCAATCTGGAATGCAGTATGGTGGTTTTCTGAGAAGCAATCTCCCCCAGGAACCAGCAATACCACTCTTGGGCATATACCTTATATTAATAGCAGCATTATTTGTAATAGTGAGAACCTGGAAACAACCTAGATGCCCCTCAACTGAGGAATGGATTACCAAACTGTGGTACATCTACACAATGAAGTACTACTTAGCAGTTAGAAACAAGGATATCCCAAAATTTGCAGGCAAATGGATGGATTTGGAGAGTATTCTCCTGAGCAAGGTATCACAAACCCTGAAATATAAGCAAGGGATGTTCTTACTCATTAGTGGACTGTAAATGAAAACAGCAAAAAGCAAAGCATGTCCAAGAGAACGGGTTTGGATCTGAAACACCTGGGAGTGGCACCTTGGATCCCACTCCCTCTAGAGGAACACTTGACTCAGTCTTGATGTTGTGGTGAGGAAACTGTATCTGCCAGGAGTGGATGCTGAACTGAGCAATATTCGGACCATTGGACCTCCTGCCCATGCTGGGGAGGAGATGGGGAGATGTGGAGAAGAGAGAGTGACTGGAGGGGGTAGGAGGGGGAAGAAACCTTGAATAAGGATATACACAGATAGAAAATGTGACTTTATTCATAATAAAAAAAGAAAGAGGAACAAAAAAGAAAAAAAAAACAAACCTAGAAACAACCTAGTTGCCTCTCAATTGAGGAATGACTTAACAAGCTGTGGTACATCTACACAATGAAGTACTACTCAGCAGTAAGAAACAATGATAATAGATGGATATGGAGAATATCCTCATGAGCGAGGTTTCACAATCCCAGACAGATAAGCAGGGGATGTATTCACACATTAGTGGACTTTAAACAAAAAGCAAAGCATGTCCAAGCTGCAAACCACAAGCACTGAACAGCTTGGGATCTGAAGCACCTTGAACTGGCACTTTGGATCCCATTCCCTCCAGAGGAACACTTGAGCCAGTCTTGATGTGAGCATGAGGAAAGTGGATTTGCCTGGAGTGGATGCTGAACTAAGCCACCTTGGGACCTACTGTCCTTGTTGGGGAAAAGATAAGGAGATGGGGAGAAGAGTGACTTGTAGGGGTGGGAGGGGAAGGGCATTTGAACAAGGGGATACATGGATAAGAAATGAGGCTTTATTAATAATAAAAAATGAGAAAAAAGTGGGGCTGGAAAAAAAGAAAGATGGAGATCTTCTTAATAAAGGAAACTAATGTGGGGTTGGAAAAAGACCATGTGCTAAGATATCCTACAAGAAATCACAAGATGTCCCTGGCTTGGTCTTCAACCAATAGTGAAGGTGGTGCCTAGACAGGACTTCCCCTATAATCCAATGAATAGCCACCCCTAGTGCCATCACAGAATTTACATCCAACAGTGAATAGAAGTTGAGGCAGAAATACATGGCTGAGCACTGGGCTAAGCTCCTGGTTCAGCTGAGAGCATGGAAGGAGAGTCTATATGAGTAAGGGGATAGGGGCTTATGAGGAAAATTCTCACAGTGAAGGCTGTCTGACCAGGCGGGATTTGGAGGGGGAAGGCAGAGCAAAGGGATACATGGGGAGAGGGACTTCATTTTATATAAAAAAACTTTAAATAAATGAATTAATTTTAAAAATTAAAAAAAGAAGTCATGAGTGAAAGTAGTTTAAAAAACCCTAACATAAAGTGTACATCACAGCTAATTTAAAAGGAAAGCTTGATCTTTGGTTTCATGTATTATATCTAATTTTAATATTATCAGGAATTATTTTAGTATTCTTACACCTGTTACCTATTGCTCTTTTAAATGTTTTTATATTCTCTGTGTTATGGTGAACTGAAAATATTAAATTGAACCTTTCAAACCTATCAGTAAAGCAGAAATACAATGTAGTCTATTCTAGACAGAAACATACCACAGAATAACCACCTAACACTGTCCTTCATGTGCTGTGCGCTTATAAGAATGAATGATTAGAGCTAATCAATAAAATAAAAATATTTGAACACATTTTACAGATACATGCTTCTGTATCATTCAGGCAATAGTGCATGTTAGATTTCTGTGATTGATTGTATTTTCTTTTTTTAAATTATTTATTTATTTTTATTTATGTGCATTGGTATTTGCCTACATGTATGTCAGATCTTATAGTTACAGACAGTTGTGAGCTGCCATGTGGGTGCTGGGAATTGAACCTGGGATCAGAGTTGCAGTAATCCCTCCCACTGCACAGACTGACATTTCTTTCTTTCACTGAGAAATGGGTTTTATCATTTTTTTCCTCCAGTTTGAGAGATAGGATAAGTGATTTCTGTGGTCAGAACATTAAAAAAAGAATTGCCTGGCTTTGTTTAGATACATATATAGCACTGGATCTCAGCTACCATTCTATGAAGAACTCAAATACTATCATAAGATACTATATATAAGCATTTATTTGAGATACTAAATGAGATTTAAGTACATCAGCCTCCAGGTTCAAGAGGAAGGAAGATTTCTTATATTTTCAACCCAAGTTACTGAGTTCTCATTTCAAGTTATTGAGTTTGTGTTACAAAGTTTGTTACATTACTGGAGATGACTAATCACATTAATAATAATAATAATAAAAATCAAACTTAAATGGCCTGACCTTCTGAAATTAAATTAATTTGCTTTTAAAAGGTCACACAATAACTGAGCAAAGCCATTTAAATCCAATTAAGATATATAATTCTACAGACTTTATGTTTAGTAAAATAATTTATTTTTACAATGGACTAAGATTTGATACTTGCTCGTATGATCCTCAATATGACATTGATGCTGAACAGTTAAGAGAAATTATCCAAATTAAACCTGGGGTTTTCATTCTGAAATGGATTATATTTCCAACTTTTTCCCAGACTGACAATCTTTGTCATCTTCCTGACAGATCTTGTGCAAGTCTAGGTTTTAGTCTACATAGATCTAACACAGAAGCATCTATTTTTTCCTTGTTTTTTTTTTTTTTTTTTTTTTTTTTTTTTTTTTTTTTTTTTTTTTTTTTTTTTTTTTTTTTTTTTTTTTTTTTTTTTTTTTTTTTTTTTTTTTTTTAGGATTGTCCATAGTTAATTTTTTGTTATTATGAGAAAATAACCTCAACTAAGGATAGTCATAAACAAAACATTCAATGAGGCCTATTGTTTCAGACATTTAAATTCCATGATGGTTGAGCAATAGTATGATGGCAGAAATAACAGAGCTCACAGCTTGATCCCCAATTAGAGACAGAGAAGAGCATATTATGAATGTTGAGAGTCTTTTGAAAACTCAAAATTCACATCCAGTAATACATGGGCTTGAAAGCTCACACCTTTCAATCCTTTACATATAGTCCCCATTTTCCACTCCCTGGTCCTCACCATCATCTGATCATATCATGTTGCAAATTGTATTTATTCCATCTTTAAAAATTCTTATAATTTTTGGTGGTTGTAACAATGTTTAAAAGTCCAACTTCAACTCTCTCTCTCTCTCTTTCTCACTCTCTCTCTCTCTCTCTCTCTCTCTCTCTCTCTCTCTCTCTGTGTGTGTGTGTGTGTGTCTGTTTCTCTCTCTCTCTTTCTCTCTCTCATCTCAATTTCATCTCAAGGCAATCTCTCAACTGTGCTTCATGTTTGATATCAGACTTATGTGATTCCATTCCCACCAACTCTGATGGCTATAACACACTTTCTTTCTTGGTCTACTTTAAATATCTTTGTAGCTCTCTTTGCATAAATCTTCTATCTATCACTTCTCTTGTCTTTTGGGGTCTCCAACCCGTTTACCTTTATAGCTTCACACAATAGCCTTTTGGGGCTTCCATGCAGGAACATCCCTGCTATAAGCCTAATCTCAAGTCACAAAGGATGATCCCATAACCTTTTTACTCATGAATACTTTATGTCTCTAAAGGTGTGCTTGATTACCTACTTGGCGTGAACCTGTCACCTTGAATCACATTTTTACTAGCTTTAAATTCTTGTTGCTCTTCAGAAAAGGAAAATTTCTTAAGCCTTTGTTTTCAAAAATTAGAAGCTTAGCTGGCAGAAATTTGCCATAAGTGTTTCCCTCCATTTACTCAATGCTGATCATGCCTTGATTTCTGGTTTTCATCTGGATTGTCTCTTCTCAGCACAGTCCTCAGCACCATCATAACACTTTCTTTATGTTTTGGATTTGCCCCACAAGCTGTTTTTCATTGTAGAAATGCAGATGAGTGATGGAAAAGAGTCATTAAGAAGAGTTAATATGCTATTCTGTGTTGAAATCTCTTTTACCAATGAAATTAGCTTATTACTTTTTCTTTTTATTTTCTTTCTTTTATTAAAAAATATATTCTTTTTCTTACATAATAAACTTAATTAAAGCTTACCCTCCCTCTATACCTCTTGGTTCATCCCCACTTCCATTTTCCTCTGGGATCCACTACATTTTACTCTCTCATTAGATAAAAAAAAAATGGTTTCTAAAATATAACAACCAATCAGAAAAAAATAAAATGTAATAACATGAAGAAAAAACTATCACATAGAAGCTGGACAACAGCAACCCAACAGGAGAAAAAAACCAAACCAAAACAAATTAAACAGAAGCAGGCATAAGAGTCAGAGATTTCTGTTCATATGCTCAGGAGTCTAATAAATATACTAAGCTAATGGCTATATAGAGGCCTTGTGCTTTCTGCTTCAGCCTCTGTGAGCTCATATGTGCCTTGCTTAGTTAATTTAGCAGATCTTGTTCTCCTTCATCATCTCTGGCTCTTAGAATATTTCTGCTGCTTCTTCTTCTTCTATGGTGTTCTCTGAGCACTGAGAGAACTTAAATCTATACTTTCTGTTTCTGCATTATATTAAAAAACATATATTTTAGACCTTTGTGTTTGGTTTTACCCTAGCCTCTGAAGAACATTTTCCAATTTTGCCCCAGACAAATCTCAGAACAAGAGCAGAAAGTAGCCACTTCCTTGGCCAAAACACCGTGAGAGTTGTCTGTAGCCCCATTACTGATATTCTCCCCTCTGAAATATTTGTAGTTGACAGGCCACAATCTGCACTGGCCTCATCATTGCTATGTTCCAAAATTCTTCTAGTATGACCAATTAAGTTCTGCTTACAGTGTTCACCTACTTACTAGTTCAAGGTACCAAAGCCTTCCACAATCCTTCAACCAAACAAATAACAAAACAACACCTCACACCATCATTTCTCTCACAGAAATAACCCACTCTTTGCTACTAATGTATACTAAGTTGTTTTTTTTTTTTTTCCTGTTGTGACCAAACACTGTATCTGAGTCAACTCATAGGAGAAGTCATTTAATTGGGTTAATACTTTCATGGGTTAAAATGATATTGTAAAAAAGACATGCCAGCAGGCACATCTGATAACTTACATCTTGATTTAGAAGTAGGAACAAAAGTGTCTTCTGGGATAATCTCTTTGTATATTGTGGAGATGTATGTTTGCCTACAGTGCCTTCTGATTGGGTAAATAAAGAGCTGAATGTCCAATGTCTAGGCAGGAGAGAAGGGGTGGGACTTCTGCAGAGAGAGGAAAACTAGAAAAGAATCTCAGGCTTGTGGGATTCCTCAGACAGACAAGAAGGCAGTCAGACATACAGAATGGAGGAGATATAAAGAGACATATGGCCTGGTGTCTGAGGTGCTTGGTGGGATAAAGAGTCATATAGCAGAAGGTAGATTAATAGAAACAGGTTAATTTAAATTAGGAGCAAACATAAGCTAAGGCCAAGCTTTCACAATTAACAAGAATTCTCCATGTCATTATTTGGGAACTAGCAATCCAAAGAAATCTTGACTACAGAATGGCACACTAAGAATGACATAATTTTCTTGAAATGTCAATGTATACCCATAGTAACACATCTCTTCCAACAAGGGCTCATCTTTGAATTGTTCCCATGTGGTCCTACCAATTGAGAACCAAATATTTAAGCATATGGATCTATGAGAGACATTGTCATTCAGTCAGACCACCATAGCAATGTTCTTAATATTATTTTCTTCAGTATTTTAAAAGAATAACAACCATTGTTAGTTATTTATCTATTGAATTAAGGTTTGGGCCAAAATTTGATATTTATTAAAAATTAAGAAATAAGCTAGAGCTAAGGATTTCAAATAGACAGAATTGATAGCTGTCCAAACTAGCTACAATATTATTGTTTAATGGCAAGAAATTATGTTTTAAAATAAGTCATACTATGAACATCTACTAATTACTTGTATAAACTTGTAAATTTTATGCTGTTTCTCCATATTCTAGATTTAACAATAGTAAATTGAAGAGAATAAAATCAAATATATGCTGTTATACTAAACTATAGAATGATACAATTTTGTGCATACAGTTTCTAGAAGAACAAATTGTCTTTTGGGTTATTATAACAAAATACCAGAAACATAGTAATTTACAAACAATGGAAAAATATTTCTTATAGTTCTAGGGATTTTTAGGTCAAGGCACTGGAGTATTTTGTTGTCTGGTTATCATTTGCTCTCTAATTTGTAGATTGCATATTTTATTTGTGATTACAAACAAAAAACATAACTATGGACTTTTAATCACTTTTGTAGATATTTATTCCTCTCATTAGAGAACAAAATTATGTCCATAATTTACTTCCAAAAACTGCACCCCCTAATACACCAAGGCTGAGGTTTTAGCACAAGATTTTGAAGGGACAGATATATTTCCAACACTGGAACCTCTACTAATACATTATCAACGTTACATAGATTTTGTGATATGCAGAAGCTTATTATAAGCTTATATTCCAATAATCTTACAGATTTTGCTTTCAGCTATAAAATTAGTTCAATTTATTTTTAAGTATAATCTTTGGGTACATTTATATTGTTGATATAAATATTTTCTCTATATTGGTGTTATGCTTTATTTATCTTTTCATATTAGATTATTTATGCAAGAACAGTGACATTAAAGTGAGATACAAGCTTTCTTTATGCTGTTATTGATGCAGATCAAATTTAATGCAGAGCAATTATGCAAAAACTAGCGATAAAATTGAGTTTGCAAGTGACAGTTACACTACTCTGACTGATAAATTATAAACTAGTATGAGAGGGTCAACATGGGTATGTTCATGGCAAAGGTTCAAAGTGCATTTCTAACATATGTTTGAGTTATCTTTAGATAAAGAAATATCTAGAAACATAAGGATGCATAGATAAACACACATACATTCAGAAAACATCTCATTTCCATCTGCTACTCAGTCTGTTTTGAAAGGTAAATTATTTTAATACCCCACAGTTACATTTTTTGCACTTCTTTCTGAGACTGGCTAATTCAATCATGACTATTGACTTTTTGCCTGCTATTAATTTGCTTAATTTTTGTGAGCTGCTGGTTTGGAAAATTTCCATCTTTTCAACCCTAAAACTATATAAATAAGGCCATGTACTATTCTTTCTTTATGTCATTTTCATTCTAATACAGATTTTATACTTCATTACCTGTCAATCAGTTTTAAATGGCAATATTCATTTTATCATGTTCTGTAAAATCATTTTATGTTTCTTTCAATGCCTTACATTTATTCCAGGCTGAGCCTTATTTATTTCTCTAAGAGCTGTAGCCATCTGTAGCTGTGCACATTTGAACATATATTTATTTTAGCAAATGCAATATTTTGCTTTATGGTAAATTCATTTAGGACATTTATTCAAGCAAGCAAATGCTGGGGAATCTACAGTATATAAATGATTTTCTGTGAAAGCTTATATTATGGTCCCTATTTCCACTCATTCTGAACTTTGAGGGATAGAAATTCAAATTTTTTTTAAGACACTGACTCTGAGTTGCCTGATTATTACTGATGAATCAAATCAGTTTTGCAATTAATAATCAAATCCCTAGGGCAAACAAATAAGTTTTCAGCATCTAAATTTTCACATAAGCTAATAATTGCATATGCAATGAATAAAATTATTCACTTAAACAAAAAAACAAAGGCTGGGGATGTAGCTTAGTTGTTTGGCATATAGCTTATCATGTTTAGAATGTAGCATTAACATGTTTACCCAGAATATGCAAAGCCATGTGTTTGATCCTCTGCACTGTGATAACTACACAGTCCAATTATCCCATTACTCTGAAGGCAGAAGCAGGAGGATCAGAGTTTCTTGTCATCCTTGACTATCTACTAATTTCAAGCTCACCTTGGTCTATAGAATACCCTACAAAGACTAGTTTGTGCGTCTATATGTAACACCAATTAATGGAATAGGAGGCCATGATCTAAAAAAGAGAAAGATAGGATATGCAAGGGTTTGAAGGGAGAAAAGGAAAGGGAAGCATGATATAATAATATTATGATCCTAAAATTTAAAATAATTTAGAACTAATTCTGAAAAATATCATTTATTTTCACTGTTTATTGTTTTGTTGAAGTTGGCTACATCTCACCATTAAATATGTATCAACTTCTAATTTCATCCTTTAGTAATAATATCCAGATTTGGGGGAACATGGTTACAGCACTAGAGCTAGAGACAGAGTTTACTGTAGCCTGTGTGGCTTTGGGCCTGACCTTTCTGGGGCAAAGGAGGATGAAGAAAATCACAGACCCAAATAATGTAAACCGGGAGTCAGAATGGGAAGGGATCAGATAGAGATACACTATCAGCAACTTGGAAATTCAGTACAGAGACAGAACTAAGTGTTAAACACATGAACATGGGCAGGAGTGTTAGCAGTAATTATTTGTTTAATCCATAGCAATTGCCATTCTTTACAATCAAAACATGACCTCTTTACTTACAAATGTCATTTTCAGTCATACTGCTCCCACAATATCTTTACTCATAGTTATACTTTTTTTTAAAAAAACATTATTATGTTATTTCAGAAAATCCATTTCTTATTTTGTTTTTATACTTCTTTAAAAATATTCAAAGCTTGGAAGTTTGGTCATCAGTTAAGAACATTAACTGCTTCTGCAGAAGACCTAGGTTTGATTCCAAAGACACATATGACTATTCACAATAATCTTGAATTGGAGTTCTGGGAAATCTGCAATCCCCTTCTACCCTCTGTGGGTATTCATATAGGTAGCACAAGTACATACAAAGAAGAAGAAAACTTAATAAATAAATCTTTTACAGAATATCTACAACTTTTGACTATCAAAAAAAACTAAACTATTTTGAAACTCTGTCCCAATACTTATGTATAATAAAGACAGAATATGGAGGGAAAATATGTATAATAAAACAGTCATATGTAGAAAGTATGATAGCTCATGCCTGTAGTCCTATCCTTGGAAGGCTAAGCCTGTTTGTTCGAGGTCATCTTAAACTACTTGGTAAGATCCTGTCTTGAAAAAAACGTTTATTTAAGGTTTTCCTCTCAAAAATATTTGTATGTCTATGTGAGATGTTTTTGTTTTATGAATTTCAACTATATTAATCTGGTTTTATGATAACAAATTAAATCCAACAGTCAGATGCTATGTAATAGGGTAAACTATCAGTATTTTTCAGAATTTCTTACCGTATTTTATACTGTTTTATTTAAAAAATAAAAAACCCTTAGTACTCATAAGTCTGTTTCTTAAATATTTGTTTGCTAAGTTATTTATTGGAACTTTATTTTAGTTCCACAGAATATTTTTTTCAAGCAAGAGTTACTCTATATTTTGATTTTTTGAAACTCTAATTCTTTTTATATATTTATGTATTTATTCATGTATGTACTAATTTATTTATTTTGTATACAGTATATAGAAGAGGGTACCAGACGTCATGATGTCATTGTAGATGGTTGTGAGCCACCATGTGGTTTCTGGGAATTGAACTCAGGACCTCTGGAAGAACAGTCAGTGTATTTAACCTCTGAGCCATCTCTCCAGCTCATCTGAAATGCTAAACATGTTACTATATTATTATACTATATTATTAGCAAGGGAATAATTGAACCATATTTCAATTTTTTAAAATTTTTTATTATGAATAAAGTCACATTTTCTATCCTTGTATATATCTCTATTTAAGGTCCCTTCCCCCTCCCACCCCCTCCAGTCACTCTCTCTTCTCCACATCTCCCCATCTCCTCCCAAGCATGGGCAGAAGTTCCCAAGGTTGCAATATTGCTCAGTTCAGCATCCACTCCTGGCAGATCCAGTTTTCTGCCCCCAACATCAAGACTGAGTCAGGTGTTCCTCTAGAGTGAGTGGGAATTCAAAGTGCCACTCCCAGGTGTTTCTGATCCAAAGCTGTTCAGGTTGTGGTTTGCAACTTGGACATGTTTTGCTCATATTTCAACTCTTTTGATGTTAATTCCAAAATGTATGATTACTTGGAATGTCTAAAATATAATGTGAAGTTTTATCTCATACTAAGTAGATTTTTATAAAATGGTTTGTCTTTCATGAAAATCTTCTTTGAAATATTTGTTTAATAAAACAAAAACATTGTTCCAGGACATGATAGTAGTATTTGAGAGAGGTAAAAATGGAAATTACTTAAAACATTTTCAATTAGGAGACATTCTGAAACGATTCAGTTATGAAACTAGAGATAATACAAAACAAAGAAAGAGAAATACAAAGGGAGAGAAGGTGGTGGGAGAGAGAATAATATGCTTCAGGCTTTTGGTACATAAGACGCAAACTAGCAGTTGCAATAATTTTCATTACTGGGTCAAAAATGCTTTAAACCTAGAGTTGTGAGATTGAGTTTTCAGACATAAGCCTGTGAAATAACAACTGTTTTTTTTTTGTTTGTTTGTTTGTTTTCTTTTTTTCTGATTCTGAATTAAAAGCTGACAGCTATAAGGAGGAAAGCCATTTCCAGTTATGTAGACCAAATCCTATAGGATTGAGTTGCCAGACAAAATATAGGACATCCAGTTGTATTTTGCTTTTTGCTAATTACTATTTTATCACCTACTGTAAGCCTGCAATAAATACTTAAGGAGCTATGAGCGCATTAAATATCCAGGGCCTGGAGAGATGCCTCACAGGTGGCAAAAACAATTGCTGCTTTTGTGGAGTAACTGAATTTGATTGACAAGACCCTCAGTCAGAGTCACCTGTAACTCTGGTACTAGAATAGCTAATGCTTTCTTCTGGTCTCTGTGTATACTTAAAAAGGTAAACATGTAAAACATACAACTTAAAAAACCAAAATTATATTTAAAAAATTAAAAAAATATTATTATATGTCTGAAATTCATACTTAATGAAATGGCTTCTATTTTTATTTGCTAAATCTGTCAATTTTATATGTAGGAAAGTTATATAACAACCTCCCATAAAATGGCAATACCATCTAAGGGACAGAAGTTGAGATAATTATGCACATATAACTACAGATTGTATACTCTGTTTTCTCTATTTTGTAGAAATTCAGTATATGTAGACTATTTCAGCAATCCAAGTATAGGGAGTTCTTAGTATCATTAGGCAATCTTTATTTGTGCTGTGTAATTACAAAAAGACATTTTCTATGTTCTTACATATTACTTATTCCCTAGACTAGTAAGACCCCCCCCTTACTGTTTGTAAATTTAAGCCAATTCTATGGTTGTATGATCAATGCTTAGTGTCATTCCTTGAGGCACTGATAAATTCTCTAGTTCCATTCATTTAGTACTTCTGACAGAGGATATAAAATAATAACACTGTTCCTGTCTTCCTTATGCAGATTAGGCTTTTTTCCCTTAGGTAGATTCTGAATAGATGGACTTCATCATTTTCCATTGTTTTTCTTTTCTCCCAGATTGCAAACCATGAATCTCAACAGAAATTAGTACAGTAGTAATGAGTAAGGCTATCATGTGGGTGTTATCAGATAGAATGTGATAGTTCATGCCTTTAATTGTAGCACTTAAGGTAATAAGCAGGTGGAAAACTTTGACCTCAAAGCCAGCCCAACTTACAAAACAAGTTCTAGTACAGCCAGAGCTACATGTAGAAATCTTGCCTTAACCCCGCTTCCAAAAGTAGTAAATAAAACATAAAGAAAGAATAAAAATCTTGTTAGACCAAAAATTTTAATGTATTTATTGCTACTTTCATTGTCTCTTACAAACACATAGATATGCACACACACACTCACACATACTCATAAATTTCAGAAAGAGTGACTGGCCCTTCTTTCTATATGTTATAGTTGGTGTAGCTTGGTCTTCTTGTGACCTAACAGTATATTAGGAACTGTGTCTTACTCTTGCTGATTTTGGGACCCAAATACTAATCATATCGTGCCTTGCTCAGCCTTTTTTGTTCTTTGTCTTATTGCAACTTGTTATGCCTTGTTTTGTTGCTATTCTTGAGGAGGCTGCCCTTTTATGAATAGACAGGGAGAAGCAGTGGATGGGGTTCCAGGGAAGGGGAGGTTGGGAGGAGGGACTGAAAAGAAAGGAGGGAGGAGAGACTGCATTTGAGATGTAAAATAAATTAATTAATTTAAAAACTATGAGTCCAAAATAATTAACACTTCCCTGGGAATTCTACACAAGAGAAAGAGACTCTATAGCCCTAGTGTTAGAAGAGAAACATGCTTCTCAAGAAGATTTTCTATACAGTTCTCAAGCTTACTTCACATTTGAAAATACTTTTTACCAGGGGGACCAAAAAACAAACAAGCAAACAAACAAACAAAACAGTAACTGGTCAACTCTGAACATACAAGTAATATTATGCTGATGAAACTGTTGTATTTATGAAATTTAGAAATATATATGTGTAGAGAGCTGCCTGCAGCCATGCCTTAAAGATGGCACAGGCTTCCGCCCTCCACCTTCCACATGGTGAGTGCTCTCAGTGAGAAAACATTTCCATACATGGCTAGGCTGAGGATCTGGCTTGCTTCCATGTACCTGGACATATAGGTAGTGCCCACATAGCATACTGGGGTTGGCTGCCCAGAGGCTGTTTAGGCTGCAGGCAGGTTTCCCCATAGGTGAGAATAAGTCAGAATCAGCCATCATCAGAAGTCAGAAATCAAGGTTCCTGAATAAACTGCTGAAAGAAGAGCCTGGTGTCGCATCTTCCTTGCGGAATGAGGAGGTCGTGATATATATGTATTATAAATATACATCTATTATATAACAACAATTCATGGAAAAGAGGCAATGAATTCAAAGGGAAAAAAGGAGGGGGAAATTGGAGGGCTAGAGTGGGAAAGTAAAATAGAAAATAGTGTAGTTATTTTGCAGTCTTGAAACAAAGAAATAATTAAATAAATAAAAGTTAGAACTAATCAAAAAATTAGGATTTGTCTATTTGCTGATTTTGTTTATATTCTTCCTGCAAAGTTCTAGAACTACTAAAGAAAATCAAGTACTCCTTGTCTTTATCTTCTAGGTTGAACCAAATAATAAATAATTCTACATTTTCTTAACTATTTTTGTCTCCTAATTTGCTTTATAGAGAAGCTGAGGCAAGGTGGTTTTGCGACTAGATGTCCAGTTTTCTTGCAGTTAGTTCTTCATGTATAAGCATTTACTACTGAGAATAATAGCTGAAGCAAATTCAAGACTTAAGCATCATGGCTCACCAAGGTACTACATTGTAAAAGATGTGTATTACTTCAACTGCTACTATACATTTTTGTTTAGTAAGTATACTTTAAAAAGTATGAGTAGATGTTTTTACTAAGAGAAATATTTGTTTATGGTAGAAGAGCAAAATTATATATATATATATATATATATATATATATAATTTATTCTTCTCTCATATATTACAGCACCCTGTAGTTTCTTCCCCTCACTCTTCCTTTCCCTGCAGTCCCTCCTCCCACTTTCCTTCTTCCCTAGATCTGCTCCTCTTTCATGTACCTTCAAACAACAATGAGTTATTGTTGTTGGGTTATCACCAAACATGACATAACAAGTTATAAGACTAGGCACTTATCCACTTATCAAGGCTGGATGAGGCAACCAAGTAAAAGTTAAAGTGTCCTAAAGTGAGACAAAGAGTCAGAGACACTGTCTACTCCAGTCCCCCACAAGCTACTCAACCTACACAGTGCTAACACATAGGCAGAGGGCCTATTTCAAACACGTAGAGGCTCTGACTGTCATGAGCCTTGGTTAGTTAATTCTGTGGGCTCTGTTCTTCTAGTGTCCTTAACCCCTCTTGTTCCTACAATTCTTCATCTTATTTATCCAGTGAATTCTCCAAGCTCTGCTTTATGTTTGTGGGTCTCTGTATATGCTTCTATTGTTGCTGGATGAAGCCTCTCTGATGATAATTTTGCGAGGCTCTTGTCTATGACTCTGGAAGAATATCATTAGCAATCAGTCACTGATTTGTTTTTAAAAGTCATGTTTGGTTCTGTTCCAGGTCTCTGAATCCTGACCCTCTGGGCGTGTCAAGAGTAGGCCTCCTCTCTTGTCATGATTCTCAAGTTTGCCCATCAGTGGTTTGATGTCCCACAAATTCTGTACCAGCTTTACCCAGCACATCTTGCAGGCTGGACAAATTTTAGGTCAAAAGTTTTGTGGCTGGGTTGGTGTTTCAGTTCTTCCTCTGGCATCCTTTTCTAGTTACAGAAGATGGCTGGTTCAGGCTCCCTCTCTCTCATTACTAGGAGCCTTTACTAGGGTCTCCCTCCTAGATTGCTTGGAGTTTCTATTGCACTAGTTTCTGCCTCATCCTGGAAATGTCCCCTAATTTTAGTCATCTGTCCCAGAACTCTCACCCTCAGTCCCTCCACATCTGATCTTTCCTGTTCCCATACCCACCCACTGTGATTTCACACATGAAATCTACTTTTTCTTTCTAGGATAATTAATGCATTACCTGTTGAATTCTCTGTCTTACATAGTCTTTCTGGATTTGTGGATTGTAGTATGATTAACCTTTACTTTATAGCGAACATTCACTTATAAGTGAGCACATTCCATCTGCAAAGTCACACAGAAAATTGTATGGAAAAGTGAACGGGTTATAATTCATCTATTTTATTTCTGTTAAAAAAAACCCACTTGGCTATGCTTATTAAATAGTTGCTGACTCAATGTAAGCATATTACCATGAGAAAGAGAAATGCATGGAAGGATGGACGATTCTGTCACTATGGCTTAAATTTAAATAAATTAAGAAAAACTAGGATTTATTTTAATATATTAAAACAGAAAATGTCTTCTGTTCATTTGGAAATTATTTTCAGGCACACATCCTATTATATTTATATATACATATTTGTTTTATCTTTGCAAATATTTTCTTCTTGACTTTACACAGTTTGTTTTTCTTCTCAGGTAAATTAGCTTCCTTTGACCTCAGTGCTAAAACTTATCTTGTTGACATCTTCCTCCACATCTCCTTGCGAGGTTATTAAAATTTGATTCTATTCTCCAAGGTGCCAACAATCTCATCCAAATTAATGTTGTCAGTGATTTAATGAATAAGCTTTCTATTCTAGAATCCCAAAACTCTGAATATATTTCTCATGGCAAATGTCTATCAGCAGTAGAATGACCTCTGAGCAACATTTTTAAATGCCAGTGTGAAATCAGACTGTGTAATTCACACAGTTGGGTATTTTCTCCACTAGATGAAATGGATGCAATTTGAAACAAGTTCAGTCCCACTAAGACATCTGATGCTCTGAGCTGTTAACAACCAATGAGTTTCTGTACCACATGAGGATGGAGTGTTTGAGAATGTGCCTTATTCATTTACTCACACAGACAGACATGCAAGGTATTTTGGAGCTGTAAAAAAATTAAAATCAAACCTCAGTGTACACAAATTGAATAAAAAGATAACGTTTTCAGGCCACAGAAAATATTTAGTAGTATTTTCAGTGCAAGTAGGAGTGCTTGGGTTCTTCGAACCTTCTTTAAAATGTTGGGTGATTTTGCATTCCAACAACAATGGGGATGTATGGTTAGGCAGGTCCCTGAAGTTAACTGACTAGCTAACCTAACCTAGCCCAGGAGAACAGGCTACTGAGAGATTCAAAACCAGCAGTAGACACCCTGAGGAATGATAACAAAGGGTAAACTGGTTCCTACACACATGCAGAAACATGTATAACTCACATAAAAACACACATGCACACACATGTAGTCAGAAATTTTCTAACTTATCTGACCCTGAGGTTTAGACAAAAATCTCCCACCCACAGTATGCTGCTGCTTATGAAATATTTATTCAGAAGATTTATATCAATTACAAACTGTTTGGTTTATGACTCAGGCTCATTACCAACGAACTCTTACAACTTAACTCAACTAATTTCTATAAATTTATGTATTGCCGTGAGTTCCATGGCTTTACCTCTGTTCCGTTACATCTTGATACTTCTCAGGCAGCCTGAAACTTCTGTCTGTCTCTGCCCTTCCCTTTTGTTTTTTTTTTTCTGCTTGGATTTCCCTCCTGCCTCTAAGCTGCCTTACCATGGGCCTAAACAGTGCCTTTATTAGCCAAATGTAATAAATTATATTTACAGTGTACAGAAAAATATCTACCACCACACACACACACACACACACACACACACACACACACACACACACAGAGAGAGAGAGAGAGAGAGACAGAGAGAGAGAGAGAGAGAGAGAGAGGGAGAGAGAGAGAGGAAGAGAGAGATCAAAGGATTGTTACTGTGTAATATATAGAATTTCAAAATTTTATTTTTAAAAGTAGTATTACTAAACCAGTATAATACTTAATAACAACTTGTAAACATTTATCCTCATACCTCCAGGTAAGGGTGGACTTCAACCCTCATCAAACTCTTTTTTTTGCAAGACATTGGGACCATTACAGAATACCAGCAATCAATCAAAATCCACAGGTTGTGAGGCCAGTCCCAATGGATACATCTATGAATCACTTGGGACCCTAAGACTAGGAAACATAGTGGAAGCAAGGCAAGAAAGAATGCAAGACTATGTGGATTGGGAGCCTTATGAGATTGTGTCTCCTAGGAATATCAGAGGTAAAGCCCATAGGGTCTCACCAGCATGACTGCCCAAACATGAACTGAAGTAGTATATCAGCCTACCAAACTGGAAGGAGAAAAGTCCATGAGGACACAGCCCACATAAAGACAGTAGGGAGCTGATAAAAACAGACAAGATTGCTGATCTTTCCCAGGAAAGATTAACTGTCCAGTGTCAAAACATATATTCAAGTAGCATTATTTGGTTCAAACAGGTTATATTAAAAATACATATATATGTTTTAATATCTAATATACATTTATAATATGTGATATATAATATATACATATGTATGCTCTTACAATTAGTGACAAAGAGGCAATGAATCTCACGGAGGGAGAACAGGGGTATAAGGAAGGGTTTAGGAGGAGGAATGGAAAAGGAGAAATGTAATTACATTATAATCGTAAAAAATGCCATTGCAAATTAGTTTTACTATAAGAGCATGCAAAATACCGAGCTATAGAAATACTGTAGAATTAAATTGTAGACTAAACTAAGCAGAAATAGCTCAGAGGCTAAGAATCCTTGTGGACCTTGCAAAGGTTCTTGCTTCAGTTTCTAGCAACCATATGGATACATACAACTGCCTGTAACTCTAATTTCAGGAACTCTCTATTCTGGATTCCATGGGCATCTGCATGCGCAAGGTTCACATAAATACACAGGCATATACACATAAAATATAAATGTATTTCTTTTAAAATAGTTCAAAATAAAGCAATATATTAAAGATACACATACAAATTAAAAAATGTCTGTCATGGTTTATGAAGCATGGTATTCTGAAAAGGAGAAGAATTTTGTAAAATTGCAGAAGGATAAATTTTGATGCTGCAAGAGCCAACTAATGAGGGATCTGGGAATCAGTCTTAGGTCCTCCAAAAGAACAGAACATATTGTTAACTGCTGAGCCATATCTTCAGCTAAGTTAAAAATTTTCATTCCTTTTTTTCCAACTGGACTTTTAGAAGTGAACAGAAAGGAAATAGCAAGCTGATTTAGATCTACAAATACTTAATTTGTAATGGTTACAGTTCTGCTTACATGTTGACTTTGGGAAGCACTCATTCCAAAAAGTATTACTGTCCATTTGTTGGAGCTGTATCAGATCAAAATTGTAAAGAAGTCTTGACGAAGCACATTTACTAAGTAGAGACACAAAAGGATAAAACTTGTAAGATTTGATTCATGCATTTCAAACATCAAGGTCAAATAAATTCAGCTGTGACTTTCAAGACCATGAAACAATGGAGGACAGAACTTTAGGACCCTGTTACTGTAAAGTAGGGATTGTGTAATCCAAGGGATCTAAGAAACAGGTCTCCCTAGTTCACATTTAGGCTGATTGCCCTCTACTCACTACCCACAATGCCCCCATGTATGACCATAGTAACAACTGTCATACTGCCTCACCTAACTCAGTTAACAATGTTAAGGACAGCATACTGAAGTCAGAAGTTTCTGGCCCTGCCCACAGTCACTTAGTCCCAAAGAATCACACAGATGTTTATATTCATTATTAGCTGTTCGGCCTATGGCTCAGGTTTATTGCAAGCTAGCTCTTATATTAAATCCATTTTTACTAATCTACGTTTTGCCATGTGGCTCATGGTTTACCTGTGTTTCTTTATATCTTGCTTCCTTGGAAGGCATCTTGCAGCATCTCTGTCTGATTCTGTCCTCCTTTCCCTTTATCTATGCTTGAATTACCTGCCTGCCTATAAGCTGCTTTGCCATAGACCAAAACAGTTCCTTTATTATCCAATAGTATTTCACAGCATTCAGGAAGACATCTAACATGAACATGCCCCAATTATTTTATTCTGTAATTATTAGAACATGCTATCACATATCACATTCTATAACTTGTTTTATGAACGTTGGCAGAAAATAGATATGCACTATAACAAATATATGAAAATTTATATGTAATGAGTGAAATAGTTCATTAAGGCTGTGAGATGTGATTTGTATATTGATTTAAAAAAACTACTAAGAACATACATATATAACCTATTCAGCTTGTATATTGTTACTTATATGCATGTAATTTCAAGGCTAAGCAGTTATATTAGATAACCAATTAGAATTTTTTCTCCTAGAGATGATTTTTGCACTCTCAAAATTTCTTAAATCTCTTTAGATCTTTCTCTATAATTAGAATGAACCTTGCAAATATATGTGTGAATGTAAAAAGTAGAAAAAGAGAAAGGCACAGGAGAGTGGTTTGAGGGATTAAATGGAAGGGGAGAATGATATAATCATTTAAAATCAGAAGAAAATTCAGTTAAAAGCATATTAAGAACACTGTGACATGGTTGGAGATGTGGTTAAGAGCATTTGTAGATCTTGCTGAGTACTAGAACTCCATTCCCAGAACTCTTGCTGGGAGGTTCAAAACTACCTGTAACTACCACTCCATTGGACATCTTTTTCTGGGATTGATGAATATATGCACACACATAGATATTCCAACACATACAAACATTCACAAATGACAAAAAAATAAAGATAAACTTCATAAAAAGAACACTGCGCCATCTGCCATCTTACCAATTTTAATTTTAAAAATATGTGTGTGTTTCTGTGAGTCCACATTAGTGTACTATTTATTTGTACCTGTGTAAGTATATATGTTTATGTGTGAATATACAGAGATCAAAAATTAATATATTGTATCTTCCTTTGTGTTGTTGCAACTTTCTTCAAAACAGGGTTTATCACAGAACCTTGAGTACCCTGATTAAGCTAGCTGGCCAGCAGGTACTCAGAATGTTATTGCTTCTGACTAAAATCCTAAGATGAAGTTCAAGGCAAGGAAGTTCCATAACAATCATCTTATACTTGGGAGACGGGATACTTTTAAGGACTTGAGAATAGAACTATTCCTCTCTGAGTAATAATATTAACTACTCAACAAATATATTTTACAGGAAATAAACTTTCCATTGATTTCCAATAGTAGAGGATGATTACTTGTGGTACATATACATGTTTCTCCTAATTTTCTTATGACTTGATCACTGGCATATTTTAAATATACTTTATTATAATACATAGCATTATTTTGCATTGTCCACATTTAAAAAAATACCTCTTTTATAAGAAATAACTTTGAAATTGTTATGCTTTTAATTGAGTATATTTTCAAGAATATGATATTTTAGAGGATAATCCCAATATTTCAAAATTCTCCTAAATTGTTGATACTTTAATTTTATATTTATTATTAATTTTTATACATATTTCAGATAAAATATTTTCATATTTTAAATAGAATGCTTCAAATATTTTTATCTGGTATTTCATTAAAATATCATAAAACACTTTAATGCTGCAAAATATGACTCTTCTACTTATCTTCAGAATACTTAAACTGCAATATTTTCAAAAAATAGTTTTCTGCCTATTCATATTAAAATTTAATTATGGAACTTCAAAATTAACTCTTATCCACAGAATGCACATTAATTTTCAAGAACTTTAGCCTATTTCTTGTCTTAAAAGAATAAATTTTAATATCTTTCTGCCTGTTATATTATTGAAATAATGGCAATTCATTATACATTTTTTGGTCTTTCATAGGTTAGCTTGAATATATATTTCTGACTGATTGTAAATGAGATACAATCAACATGTAGTTAATGTTTTACATATTGAATATCTTTTGACACAATTGATTCAGTGAGCTCTTCTTCAAAGGATGAATTACTTACAGTTTTCTTAATGCTTGAACATGCAAGACCAAGGTATTTTCTATGTTGTATTTATTTTTGAACTTAATATCAGGTTTGTCATAATAATTTTGTACTTCAATTTCTCATTATACTTAAAAATAGATTTTTTCAGTTTTCAATTTGCATTTACTTTGATAAATATTCTAACTTAGACTGCTACTGTTATGGATTTTATCTATGTTATAACCAATTCAGGAGTATATTTCAGACTACTGCGTCTGAATTACTAAGCAAATAAAAAGACATTGTTACTAAAATGTTTATCTGTGACATTAAAGTATAAATTTTAAAATTTAATTCCAAGTTTTAACCTTTTAAACTGAATTGAGATCATTCCTGAAACTTTAAGTACTGAAAAATGGACTTCTTTTACAAGAAAGTCTTTATTGAGTTAATTTCATTGTTTTTCTCTTTAATATATCTGATGGTACCATTTTACCATTTTAAAATTATTTACCAAGTCAAATGAATTTTCATACAAATAATTGTATAATAATTGAAATGTATTTATTTGAAGTTTCTTTTTCCTTCATTTTTTTTCTCTTTTTTGATGTTAAGTATTCCTCTTGTACATTGTAAAGAGATGTTACTCTACTATAACTGATTTAATAAAATGACGATTGGTCTATTTCACAAATTCTATTTGGTATTATAATTAAAAACCCAGAGGCAGATATTGGGGAAAAACTTAAATATCAGAGAGATGGAGAAACCACAGCCACTTCTCACTCAGACTAGTCCTCAGCCCTGTCTCTATGAATCCTCTAATTCCAAACCTCCCTTTTCTCAGCAGGTAAAGGAAGTGCCTGAACCACCACCACCTCCCGCAGCAACAGTACCACCACCACCACCACCACCAAGAGCACCCACCCAGCTGTCGTACTTTCTTGTACAATCCTCCTAGAGGTAGGATTAAATGTTTGCTACCACTGTCTGGATGTTAGGTCTTAAACTTGCAGAGATACAGACTGATCTTTGCCTCCAAAGTTATAGAATTAAAGGCATGGGTCCCCACTCCTTGACCTTCATGACTTGGCCTTGTGAATGACTCTGTTCTATGATATTCTAGACTACTTTTACTAAATATAATATATATCATCACATTGGCAAGTAGCAGTGCAGGAAGTATAGGAGGGATACCAAGCTAAGGATGATGTAAATGAAAAAGTTAGAGAAGCTAGCCATATACAGAGGAACAGGAGATAATAATGTCATGCTAATAAATGTACCCTACATGACAGGACACAAAGAAGGAATATGTTAGTGATGAGTCTGAGATATTGGCTGAATATTTATAAATAATATTAAGTCTCTGTGTCAGTTACTTATAAATTGGTAAGTGGGAGGATAAAAGTCTGACTATTTATAGTGCCCAAATGTGTGACCAAAATTTTCACATAAAACCTAATATAGCTTAAAAAATATTCTAAAGACACACAGACACACACACAGACACACACACACACACACACACACACACACACACGCACAAACAAAAAACAGAATCAAACTTGGCATCTTGGTGACTACTTTTTCTTATCTTGGTGGGCTCTGTTTGCTGGTAGCAAGTAGAGGCACAACTCTTTTAAAGAGAAGGCTTTCTGACTCAGCATCAGTGGTAAAACCACACAGCTCTTTTAAGAGGCTCTGTTGCCAAAAATTTAAATGGGATTCATAAACATCAGCTGGCATACTATTTGGTTTCCGAATGCACCCAGAATCTTCTCAAAGTTGGGGCAATAAGTGTGGCTTGCTGATACCTCTAACTTACCTTAAGCTAGGCACTCAGAACCAAGGAATAGGATGGATCCAGCCACTAAAGCCTCTGTTTTAGTTCTAGCCACAACTACTTAGCAGTGTATGGCTCATATGCTCAGAAAAAAATATACATAGACTTTGGAAAAAAGAAGAATGGCAGAAGTTGTTAAAAAAAGAATTAGAGCAACAAAAATTATTATAAGCCACATAAAGATAGAAAATATACAGTCTAGATAATATGTTACTTGGATGCCATTAATCTCTTGACTGCTAATAAAATGCCTAGAGAAATTTGATTATAATAGCCTCTAAATTCAACCAAACTATACTTTTTTTTTTAAAAAAATTACTTTGACTTTAAAAAGTAAGTCAAAATATATGTTACTTTAGCAAAGAAGTTCTGCTTTTGTTTTCACAGAAGATGAGAGGCCCTGGATTTATTGTGGGTTTAAAAAAAATCAGGTTTACTGGGAGGGGTTGGGAGGGGGAAGGAGTTGGAACAAGGGAATACATGGATAAAAAAAGACTTTATTCTATAAAAATAAATAAATAGCTAAAAAAAAAAAGAAAAAAATCATGTTTGATCAAGAAAGACCTCCTGAAAAATCTCTGATGGGAACAAATAGCCCAAATGATTCCTGTTTGATAGAGTCTTTGTTGCCGTTTTCTCTGTGTCCTACATCCAGAACAGTTACAAGGCTGATGGCTGAGATAATCCACCTTCACAGAATACTCCAGTTAGGATTTGATAATAGTTTAAAATTGTCTCCGGGTTTCCCAAAGTTAGTACCCAGCACCCCTAATCTGCAAGAACTAGTCTGGAAAAACGATGCTCACAGCAAATAGATTATGGATATTTATTATCATTTTAGGAGGGTTGTTTAAAAGTTGTTATAATGGTCATAAAAAAAGCTAAACAAAGGTGTTTAATTTCTGATATCTTGTTCTAAAATGAAAAAGAAATGATATAGAAGCATTAGGATAAAAGAATAGATTATTGAATCTAATTTAATTCAAAAGTATTAATCTTACATATTTTTAAATTGGTATAAGTTTTGGTTTATTTATACAAATTTAAAGTTATTTCTGTTATATTGTATATATATATTTCTGTTCTTATTTAGATTATTACATTTATTCAGCTCATTTAAAAATATAATGTATAATTTAAAAATACAGATTAATAGTCATTTATAATAGAAAACTTATAGTCATGTTAGAAGGTTTTAAAGGTCCTAAAGAGATTTATGTCAGATAGATAGACAATCTTCAAACATTATAAAGGATATTTAAATACTTTAAATTACACTTAAAATGTTTTAAGAAGTTAGACTTTTTTTCCACAGTGAGATATGTCTACTCCTGGTGTACCAGTTACTTCAAAACAGATGATGGCGTCAAAGACACTCCGTATGGAATTTACTTTTTTATGGCAAAAGTTAGCTACTGGGCAAGGAACTTCCCTTACCTTGTCTGTTAAGAGTATGCTGTCTTAATAGGACAAGCAACACACACACACACATAAATACACACACACACTGACTGTCAAAATTTGTCAAGGCAAGGCAGAACAGTCTTTCAAATATTCAGTTTTTCAGTAATGCCTGTCATATATTCGAGGGCTTTAGGTGGAAGGTAGATACACAAAGTTAGACAGAAACATTGGGTGATTGTCAAGGCTGACTGATATCTCTGTCATTATGTAACATTTCATCCTTTTGGGAGCTTTGATATAGTTAAAGACTAAACAGTTATTTTTTCTTTAGTTATGATCAAAGTTAAACTAGATACGAAACCTTGAACTCAACAAAGATAAGATAGGTAATAGAGAATTTTTCCCCAATTTTCTGAATCATCAATAGACTAGACTTTGTGACTATAATTAATACTTAATAACTGATTTTGTTGTATATAATCTTACTATGTTAAAGTTAAAACCTTTTTAAGTAGACAAAAAAAGGAAAAATACCATGAATAATGGTCTCATACAGTATAAAGATGTGTCAGTCAAATTGGTTTAATAAATGCTGATAGGTCAATAGCCATGCAGAAAATATAGGTGAGGTGCCAAACTAAGAATGATGGCAAAGAAAAGGGCAGAGTTGTCACACGCAACCTTGCCAACAAGGAAAGCTCAACACCCAGGATCTTCTTTCAGCAGTTTATTCGGGACCTTTACAATTGTTCTCCCTTTGTTCTTCTCTCTGCTTCTCCTTCTCCTTCCCCGGGAAACCCCGCCCACTGACTAGAAACTCTCAGGGCATCCAGTCCCAATAAGCCATGTGGGCACAGCTCATAGGTCCACATACACAACAGCAAACCACGCCCCAGGCTCAAGCCAAATAAGGAGTTGTTTATCAAAAGAGAGCACTCACCCACAGGGGGGTGGGTGGAGGCCGGAAATCAGCACCATATTTAGGGTGCAGCAGCAGGCAGCTCTCTACACTGAGTCAGAAGTCTATAGCCAGATGCAGTAGGAGCAGAAGATGAAGATATCATGCTATAAAAGGTACCACCATATGCAGAGCATAAGTGAGGAATATGGATTAATTTAAAATATAAGAGCTAGATAGTAACAAGCCTGAGATAGTGACCAAGCATTTACAAATAATATTAAGCATCTGTTTCAGTTATTTGGCACCAGGTTATCAGGAAAGAGAAACATCTGATTAAAATTTCTCCTGTTAACTATATTTTAAAAACCTAAATTAAATATATTTTTAACTTATGCATTATTAACTACTTAAAGAGTAATTTGTAATACTAGACACATGTACATAATGTACAATATTTAAATCATATTGTTAACATTTTTAGGGAGAAATTTTTTATTTTTACTCAGGCGTATGTATGTTCTTTCATCACTCTGGGGTGCAGTGGTACCCAGATCTACTTGTACACTTTAAATTATATCTTAGTAACTATCCACTAATCAGTCTATCTCTCTTCCTTCCATCCTCCAATTCTCCCCCATTTTGTAACAACCATTCTCTCTGTTTATATAAGATCAACTTTCTTAGAATTGGCAAATAATTGAAATCATGTATATTTATTTTCCACTTATTTCTTTTAAAAATAAAAATCTCTGTTTCTATATGTAGTACCATAAAAAGCAATTTTTTATTTTGTGCCTTACTAGTAGTATTGCATTGAATGCATGCACTATGTTTTCTTAATCTGTTTTTTTTTAATGATGCATATTCAGGTTGTTTCTGTTGTTTGATTATTTGAGCAGTTCTGTTTATACATGGAAGTACGTATGTATCTCCAGAATAATGATTTTATTCCATTTGGATATATATACTCAAGACTGGGATCGAAATGCATAGATCTTTTGCAGTTTCTTTTTAAATTACTTGAAGGATTCCTATGTGTAGTGGGGATTTAGATGTTATCTAAAGAAGTGTTTGTGACTTTAAGCATTTGGACTTTGATGGGACATGGCTAGAATTGTTGAAGACATGGGACTTAGACTTTCTTGCTCACTGTCTTCAGAATTCTTACTAATTTATATTGCTACCTATGTTGTGAATAAGTTTTATTCATTGTACAACTTTAAAATAATTTATCTGTCGCTTCACTTTTATTATGTGAGCAAGGGATTGTACACAAAAACAGTAATTTACAAATTTTAATGTTGTCTCTTTATCACTACATTTTTTACTCCACTGTTAGATACTAATATGCATATAAGGAACTTAAATGCTTACACAATAATTGCTATGGTGAATTGTGAGATGTCACATGATTACAATGTGCCTATGGATGAAAGCCTCCTCAATATGGCATTAATTTTTCTTTTTGATTGTTGATTTGTGAAATTTGTGGAAGACTTTTCCAGCTGTAAGAGCTCTGTTCTGCTCAGGGGGACCTCACCCAGGATAAGTTCCAAATCTAATAAAATCATTTTTTTTTTTTTTTACAAAATAAATAAAAGGGTTATTTCCCACCTCTCAACACTATAGAGATACCCTCATATATGCAATCTTCAGCTTCTTCATGGAAAATGGCTGCACAGAAACACTTTCTTATTTAGTTTCACAGACTGTCAGACACTGTCATGTGATCATCACCCTTTTTTCCTTGCATAAAGGAAAACACAATTTATACCTGAAGCAACGCAGGGCACACAATAAATTTCCAGTGGTGGGTTATTTGCTTCAACTGTAATTTTGAACAACAGCTTTGCTGTGTGTTTCTGTTCTTCTTTTCCTGTCAGGTTGTGAATCCATTGTTTTTCTCTTTTTCTTCTGCGCTAATTTGAAATGAAGTGTGCAATCATACGTGACATATTTTATGCTGAAGTGCTATGAAATGCCTCATTTTGCTGCGGCTTTTCAAAGCCAAGTTTCTTGTTTCAGGTAGAAATTAGCATCTTTCTCTTTTGCTTTGCCTGGCTCAGTATCTCTTGTCCATCTTTTTTTGCCTGTTACCTGTAGTGATGATAACTGAATGTGACTTTTCACACAGCTTCTCTTTTCTCAAAGTTGTTGCATATCTGTTGGCTTAGCTTTCAAAGATTATTTTTAATAGCAATTCTATGTGTTTATTCTAATAATTTATACTTTCAATTTATATAATGTAAGTTTGAGGTTCTTTCTAGATAACAAGGAAGAGGAATATGCCAGAGAAGGTGGATCAATGTGTATGAGGTCTTGATAGACAGGTGTGGGACTTGAGGTTGGATCCATAGTATTCATGCAAACAAAGCGAATAACCAACTACACAAAAATCAGAAGGGGCCACCCTTTAAAGTGCTGTTAAAAGAGTATGGGTAGTGGATACAGGAAGATGAGAATTCCTGGATGTCAGCAGCGTCCCATACTCAGTGAGAGACCCTGTCTCAAAGGGATACAGTTGAAAGTGACAGAGCAGAACTTATTTTATATTCCTTTATCTCTGTATGTCCATGCATGGTTATGTGTCCCTGCACACACACATATACACATAGTACATACAGACTAGTAAGTGAAGCCTGTGCCCCCTTTTGCCACCAAGTTATTTCAGGATTTTCTAATGTGTTTCTCCAATACAATATTTGGTTGTTGTTGTTAACATAAAACAACAGGCAGGCCAAGATTCATAGGAATTCAGAGGCCCTGAAGCTGAGTTCTGGTTCTAGAAGCCAACATTGTGGGCATAAATATTGCCAGCTGGATTATGTCTTGAATATGCCATATGGTGCTGATGACTTGATTTGTTATCTCTTCTTCTCCCTGGACTTAGTGTGAGTCAAGACGAGTCTAGCTATTTGTATTTTGCCTCCAATTGCCAGGAAAACTTGGGTACTTGCCTGCAAGTAAATTGGTACTTCTGAGTTAGTCCAGCAAACGAGACACCATTCTTTTATCCTGTGTGTCCAAAGTCACTGGCACCCAGGATTTGCTCTCTCTCTTCTTCAGGCTTTATATCATGAGGCAGGCAGTTTACAGAAGAAGCAATGACTCTTTCTATGACTGATTACATATTTCTATAGGTCCCTCCAAGGGGTTTTTGATTTTATGTTTTAATTTTTTTTTGTTTTGGCAGAATCTATGTCTCCTAGGTAGCTCTAAATATGCCAAATAAAGATAGAGTATGCCATTTGCAATAGGAAAACTCTCAATTCCATCTGGAGCCTTTTTCTTCCTTCCGCTGCTATTGGTGGTAAAAGTAAATTAGAGAAACTAGTGCAATTCTAGTTCAATGATAGAAACATTTAAGTGAAGGCTTATGATAAGAGAATGTTTTTAAATCTATGTCTACATAATACAATTCTCAAATTTAATATTAGAGTACATTAATTTCTCCAGAATCATTTAATGGAACACAAAAAATGCATAATAAGTTATTGCCTTTGAAATTCCCTAGAATCTATTATTCCTGTAAACATAGTGGAGTGAATCACTAATAAGAAATAATGTAATCAGTTTTAGACACATGATACTAGGGAATGATGAAACCTAGTGCTCTACATTGTTTCAATATACACTGATTATTGGCGTCAATGCATTGTGTGTAATAATATCAGTATTGTTTTATCCACTCTGAAATTAGTTAGAAATGTTACATAGTTTTCACTAAATTAGGAAGCAATGATGGTTGTTTCTGTACTATAATGTTAAAAGTGTCTGGACATCATGAAAAATTTCCTCATCTGTCACACTAGAACAATTATATAATGAATTCTCTCTTCAGAATGCTTTCCAATATAAGAACTCCTCAATAAATTATACTGCAAAAAGAACATGAAACATAATAGTTTGTAGGACCAAACCATAAAATCGATAAAAAGCTTTATAAAGTGATGTCAAACTATAAGTTTTCATTTAATATTTAATAACTTATTTCTATATCTATATCTATTTATCAATATCTATATGTAGATATAGATATACACTGATGATGTAATCTTTTTGTCATAGTCATGCATTTCTTACAAGAAGGAAAGTTGAGCAGTAGGCTGAAATTGTGCAAATTAATTTAGGTTAATCAAAGTCCTAGGTCTTTCACATAATGCAAATTTCATAAGAGTATGAATTTAGACTTTTGTATAATATCTCTACTAAGCATCAATGCCAATTTAAAATTTACTCTTATTTCTAGCAGAAAAAAACCTTGGAAACTTCAGACCTTATTTATTTATTGTTCATTCTCAGAATAAAACAAGAATATACCCAAAACATAGAATGGTTTATGTCATAAAGAACATGAACCTTCATTCAGCAACTGATGGAGGTAGAATCACATATCCATAGCTAAACACTGCATTGAGCTCCTGGTCCAACTGAAGAGAGAGAGGAGAAAGTATGCGAGTAGAGGGATCAGGATCATGAAGAAGAGACTCACAGAAGAGACTGAACATAGTAATTGGGAGCTCATTGACTCTGAAATGACAGCAGAGGAACCTTCATGGAAAGGAACTAACCCCCCCAAAAATGTAGATGACAGACAAATGGTGTCAGCAGTTTGTGGAGCCTCTTGCAGTAGAACCAGAGTTTATTCCTGGTGCATGAACTGGCTTATTCCCTAAAGAGGAACAACTTACTCAGCCTTGATAATGGAGGGAGGAACTCAGACTTACCTTAACTAAATGTGCCAGATGAAACTGACTTACCTTGGGATTCCTTGTCCTCCCTGGGGAATAAATGGAGTGAAAGGGTGAGAGGTGGTTGAGGGGACAATAGGGGAAGAGAGGAGGGAGGGGGAGTAATGGGGGATATGGGAAAAATGTTTTAAATAAATATATTTACTTTAAAAATTTTTAAAAAGAAATGAGGAAAATAAAGATATATAATACATGAATTCTTCCTTCAATGAAATTAAAAGTTATAATGCTTGATTATTTATTACAATATGCTACTTTTGATAAAATTTTTAAATGGAGAAGAGACAGTGAAAGGAAGGAGCAGGAGGAAAAAGGGAGCTTGAACAAGGGTATACACAGATAAAAATATGACTTTATTCATAATAAAAAAGTAAAAAAATATTTTAATGAGCCACTGTATTTCAAGACATACTTATACTTCCTCGAAAAATGTTTTTTCTTCATTTCTAAAGGGCAGAAGTTTCTGGTTAAGTTATTTAAAATGTGTAATTTTATTATCTTCATTTTATTAGTAAGACATCACTTAGATAAATATTTTGTAGTTTAATATTAGCATAATAATAAATAATGAGAAAAATGAATGAAAAATGAAGGAAGATGAAAATTAGAGGCAAATTTTTGAGTTTTTGAATTAGATTAGCAGTCCATAATTACATTAACAAAATAATAGATATTGATGTTTGGCAGTATAAATTATAGTAGTTCAGTATTTCAAACATGTGGAATTATTTCAAAGATATGTCTGCCCTAGTTCTATCTGTAGTCTTAATCATTTGGGACAATTGCTTTTGCTAATTGTTAGAGTAATATATAGCAATTAATACAATTGTTTTAATTGCTTTGTATTAATGTAACAATAAAAACCTGCTTTTATTTTTGTTTTCATAACTCCAATATCAAATAATTGTCATGTGAAAATATAAACTGTAGTATACAAATTCATAGTTCTGATTTTGTAAAATCTCCATGATCTAAAGAGAAAATGTGCTTCATTAGACATTTTCAAAGTCTTGGAAAATGATTCACCCTTCTTCAAATATAAGACAATGATGAAGGCTAATGGTTGATTATAAATTTTAATACTGAAAGTTTTTTCTTATATTTTCTAAGCCTAAATTTTCCCATGAAAAGTTAGTGTAAACATTTTGGTACAAATGTGAACAATGCTAAATTCTTCTTCAAAGGACATTCTGTTCTATGTCATATTTCCAAATTTTGCCCAACATATACCAAACCCACTTACACTTATTATTTTATGTCAATCAGAATAGCTAATACTAACAAATAAAATTTATCCTCATTAGTGAAGCTTCTGTGAACAGTGATATCTTGCTTGCACATTAACAGAGGAAATGATTGATTTCTGAATCTAATTCATACAATTACTATTTTTATCTATCAATGACTAATATTTTTTTATGTTATTTCAAAAGTTAAAACAAGAAAACTCAGAAACACCAAAAATGTTGGCGTGGCAAATGTTGTATTGTTAATATAGTAGTCACTATAATATTATAGTAAATTATATTCAGTACTTTGATTTAGAATATATTTTTCATTCTAGTGTGATATACATTGTAGAGAAACTTCCTAGATGTGGACAAATGACAATTCTTGGAATAATAAAGGTATTTATTTAAATGTTTGGTTTAGTCACAAATTTCAAAGACAGCCAAACAATTTTGAAAATATTCATAAAAAATGATGTAATTATAGTCTGAGACCAAAGCTTTCTTCTTGTTTGGTATATAAATTTTAGAATTAATGATATTCATTTGAACATTTATTGGAGAGAAGTTGACCATACACTCATAGGTCATGTAAATGTCAATACTTCATTAGAGTATTAATTGTATAAACAATGATCAATATCTCTTTCCTGGAGATTGTTCTAAGATTAAGAAGCATATCAAGAAAATCACTAGCAGAATATGAAATTTCTTGTGGAGAACTTTGTCGTTATGGACACGTTTCTCCAAGAATTGCTAGAGCAGATGGTGAAATGCCGAGTATGAATAAATTCATCTCTCTCTAGTATCCTAAGCCTCAGGACTTGGAGATGGACCAACACATATTACTGTGGGCCCAATGAAAAGTGAAGAATTATTCAGCAATCACCACAGGGAGGAAGAGTGTCCTGAAGAGTAATAACAACACTTCAGCTAGCTCCATTACAAATCTTTCATGGTCTCTGCAAGGCCATTTACAAGGCTGAAACTTGCCAGGGCACTGACCTACATTCAGCACTAACTTTAGAAGAAGCCTCCAGCAGAGCCTCACAGACTTTCTTGCCTTGTATCCCTTTTTTAGTCTCTTTTTCCCTCATCACCATAGGTTATTGTGAAAATCAATTAGGAATCTAGATAAATTTATTTAGAAAAATGTCAAATTTATGCAGAAATTATTTCCTCATATACTTTTGTTATCACAAATTCATCAGCCAGGCAATATTTTTTTTTTTGTCTTTGAAAAAATATCCCTAAAATTAGATAAGGTTTTCAAAATAAAGTCATGAATAATGCTGATGTTTGCAGAACTGGTTTTTCTCTTTCATTTGAAGAAATAATGGTGAAGTAAATTTTCCAAATGTTTTCTATAGTATCATACATTTTTTAATGATCTAGTCTAAAAATCAACTTAATTCTCCTTTAAGCTGACCAAATTTATAAAATGAGAACTACATTTATTTTTAAGTAATTTTCCCTAGATTTGTTGGCTTTTACGAAAGAGAAACACAAAAGACATATGTAATTTTCAAAGGAACAGTAAATTGCCTTAAAATAATCAATGTAAATAATGAGGTTTAACTTTATGGAAATTAGACCCTTGAGTGTAAATTAAATACCTAAAATGATTTTCTAAATTCAACCAATAATTTGATACACAAAGTGAACACTAACAAATACATAGGACAGTAATAACTTATATGTGATGTTTCACCTAAACAGAAAGCACCTGGTTAAGATTATTTTCTTAACAAATGAGATATAATGATATTTCAAGGCCTACTTTTTGCTATTTGATAGGTACTTTGGTAAGAACCATTTCTAGAGTGGCATAAAAATAGCTTTAAAGAATTACATCATTTGATTAACACAAAGACATTTTATTATTTTTTCAGTAAAGAAAATATAGGGTAAGCTTTATTGGCCAATTGAATGAAATGATCTCTTTCATTTATCTAGAACTATTTTTTTGCAACATGGTAGTTTATTTAATCTAAGATGGAATAAATACTTTGTCACATCAATGCTATGCATACTAGTAATATGTTTGCCAGTATACAAAGAATTCAACCTGACTCAATGAAACTGAAGTAATATTAAATTATCAAGAAATAAATCTACCCATCATCTTTCAATGAAAAAAAAATGTTTTTGCTTTAATTTCACTAATGAGTGAGTACATCCCTTGCTTATCCTTCTGGGTTTAAAACACACACACACACACACACACACACACACACACACACACACACACACTAAACTTCTAGTTTGTCTGTAGAAGGATTCCTTAGCAGAAATTTATGGTTGCCATAGTGCATCCATGGGCATTATCTGTGACCTACTGTAATTTCTTCATCTGTAGCTGAGCCTAACCTGGCCTGAGATGCTTTAGATTTTATTTTTTATGTTCCATGTATTTTAGAGAAAAGAAAATATTTTATCACTGTATGTTTTTTTTATCTATTCTGAATATTTTACTTACGTATATAATGTTTGATATTGATTTTAAAAACAGTAAAAAAAGAAAAAATAAAATAAAAGCCTGTAAAGCAGAAAAAAATAAATCCAATTGTAGGTTGTTTTATATTGAAATCATACTGCAGCGGCCATATGTTTACAACTCTTTTACTATAAGATTTTACACATATCAATTTTATACATTCCTTTCACTCTTAAGTTTAACATTGATCTTAAAAGCTTTTTGGAGTAATTTTAATAATATTTATTTAATAGATAATAAAGCTATATTCTTAAATAGCAAAATAAATGGCTTTTTAAATTATTGAACCTATTTTTACTGCACTAAATTTGAGTTACTTACTAGGATGGCATGTTGATGTAACAATTATTTGTAAAATATGTGACATGAGCCTGGAAATGTAACACATGCATTTGTGAAGCATTCTTAGCATTGGGAAAGCTGAAAGAGAAGAATCATGGGTTCTTCATAAGCCTCTGATACATAGTAAAACTGTGTCAATATCACAAAAATGAAGCTTAATATTTCTCTAAGATGAGCTTTGCAGTATAAAGATCAAGCAGTGTCCTCTTAATATTACAACTTAATAGATTTTTAATAACTTAACATAAAATTTAATAATGTAGCACACGGCTTTTCTAATTCTTGATTTGTTATATATTTCCCTACTTGATTACTTTATAATTATTATTGTTGTTTCTATTTTAATATAGTATCTTAATAATTTATGCAGAATTTCATTCATACATTCAGTACATTTTTATCATATTCATTTCCGATTGCTTCCCTAACTCCTCCCAGATTCACTCTCCCTAACTTTATTCTTAATTTCTCTTTCAATTTTTTTCTTCTTGTTTTTTCAATAACCAACTATGTCATCTTTTGCTACTCATATACTCAAAAGTGTGAAAACAACCACTGTTTCTGGAGTTTTGTCAATCTGTGAGGGGCCATGCATTAAACAAAGCTGGCTTTTATTCCCTCATGAGCTTTAATTAAATTTCCCTCCCCATAGTGGCCATTAGTTATCGAAGCTCCTCTTCTAGAGCTCTTAAATTTATTTCTCTGTCTTGCTGAAATGTTGACTTGCAGTCTTATGCAAGTCCTGTGAAAGCACACATTGCCATTGTGAGAACATTAGTGTAGCCCATTGTCACGTTCAGAAAACATTGTGTTGCTGCTGCCCTACATGCCCCCTTGACCTCACATTCTTTCCCTAAATCCTTTCCTTGTCAATAGTCCCTGAACCTAAGTGGAGGAGATATGATCATGAGGAAAAAATTAGGGACATAATCCCATTTGCTGGAGATTTTCTTTTCACTTTTTAAGATCTGCTTAACTTGAGTTGTTGCCTCTATGCTTTTCAGTATCTCTGGTTCCAAACACTGTATACTTTCACCTAAATACTATTTGCACATCATAAGGTCAGGGATGGAATTGAATTGCTTTATATTTTGGTTGTGAGCCTAACTTTTAATGGCTGAGCCATCTCTCCAGCCTAGAAATTATTTTATATCTTTGAGCTGAACCAATTTATATTTCCTTCAATTCTATTTTTTTCTTCTAGGAACTACTTTGATAATTAACTTTTCAGGTTTGAAAGGAGACACACTGTCTCGGATATCACAGAACTGTGAAGTTTGACACACATATCAAGTGATTGTCCCTACCAAATCATGAGACATAAAAATTCATGTTCACTTTTGTTGTATTACTCTGGTCATGTAAATTTAATTTACTATTCAGAGACACGGAATTCTGAAAGTTACAAAAGAATTAAACAGTAAGGTTAAGGCTTGATTTCTGCTTTTTCTTTTAATTAAACACTTTTCAAAATTATTTCATTGAAAATTTCCACAAAGACCACACTTTGATAGTTACAAAAGCCGGATTAGTAGATAACTTTTCTACATGTGGCCTACATAAGTTCAAGAGGTGATTGACTGTTAGATACATTTTTTTACATGCAGCATTGAAAAGGGTGTGTGTTTGTGTGTGTGTGTGTGTGTGTGTGTGTGTGTGTTTGTTTATGGTATATTAAGGGATTAAAATTTCTCATCTTATGCTAAATTTTTAAAAAGGGCCTATATGCCTCATGGACTTTTAATATCCTAGGCAAGAGAGCATGAATCTATATTATTAGAATTTCATGCTGTATTGTTCTTGTTATGAATTATAGTTATTAAAATTTACTGAAGCAAATAGAGAATATTTACTTATAAATCTGTAATTGCTTTCAACTTTATAACTATTAAGGTATTCTCAATATTGTTCAAACAGTCTGAGAACATAAAAATGATATACTTTGGGGTTTTTAGAGCAAAATCTGTAAAGCAAGCACTTGAAGACTCATTTCTGAATTGTGAGAAAATCCTAACACAAGCGTTTTACTGGTTCTGTAAAATGCCACAACTGCCGAAGCCAAGTTACCTTAGCAATAAAGGATAGATTTAATTTGTCAGGAAATTGTTTTGTGGATGTTGTGGGAGTCTAGATTAAAAAGTGTGGTATGACAGAATATGAATAATATTATCATTCAAATATTGGATTGACCTTGATGTAAATGGCATTAGACTAAATTTCTCAAGATTTATTTACTTATAAATAATAGAAAAAGAAAATGACAATGTACACAGACATTTTCAAAGGGAAGGGATGCAATGAAGCAAAAGCAATGATGATGTCTTTTGATTCACACAGCTGTCATTTTCCTGTCATTATAAACTGCCAATCACAGTTTGGCTTAAGAGCAGCCAGAGACAGAAGCCCACTAATACCAACTAACTTTTAAGGACAGCCCATATGTTTACTAGATTTTACACAGTGTGTCTAGTAGCTATAAAGGTTCTCCTTTCACACTATTTTTGAATCTTAGATAATGTGTAACACATGAATCTTCTAGGTAAATTATGCTTCTTTGTGAAAGCAGAAAAATCAGATAATTATTTACGAAAAAAAAGAGTGAAAAGAAGAGATGATCAAAATAACACAATTTGATATATATATATATATATATATATATATATATATATATATATATCAACAAAAAGCACAACAGCTTTTACTAAAGGTTTTCATACTCTTATGGTCATTAGACAGGTTTTAAGAGAAATATTTTAAGATTTTTTTAATGTGGCAAATAATTAGTTTGTAAGCCAAATGTCACTGAAAAATTTAAATGAAATTTAAATGTGATAAAAGCTGTCTTTTACATGGGTTCTTTGTATCTAAATATGGTTTAGCTGCCACCTACAAGATTTTAAATAAAATAATAATTTTAGGTATAAATACTTCATAATTTCTCCATTTTAGTCTCTTGTTTGAAGTTTATTTTCTTAGGATTAGAATGGAAAACATGTATTTATATGTGCATATATATAATTGTAAGTACTATTTTACTCATTATGGTATGAGAAACATTTTTTCTTATACTAATTAAATGGTCTTAATCATTTTCATAGTGAGAAGTAAATGGCTACTTTAGAGAATGGGGGAAGAGTTTTCCTGGATGAACCAAGGGATAAAGAAGAAGGCATATATTATGTCATCTTTTATGAGGAAAATATTATTGACTGTTGGTGGTCTAAAGACAGCATCTGCCTAAGTTAGTCTGAAAAGAAAAGAAAATAGACCCTGTTTGCCAAAACACATGATAGGGTGACTGGGCTGACAATGTGTTTTAGATGCTGGAAGGGAAGGTGTAAAAAGATCATTATGCTGACATTAGGACCAAATGTCATGTGAGTTAAAGATGTATTAATCTTTGAAGTTATATTTAAAAAACATGAATATCAAAAGTTGAAATTAAAACTAACAATAATGAAAAATTTAAAAACAAATCAAACATTAATAATGCATTATCAAATTGTAAATAAATTTATCATATTAATGACATAAATTGTTACTTTTCTTTTTTAGCTAGTAATCGATATCTAGTCTTAATGTTTTGGTTATTTTTTTAACTTCTTTATATGTTCAATAAGTATATTGCAATTAAATTATTTAATCTCTTTAGATTTCACATAAGTGTGTAACACTACTTGAATTTTGTATAATGTGTCTCTTGTCTTGAAAGTCTGTTGTTCTATGTTCTAGATGTACTGACATGCAAAACTTCAGTTAATTTTTGTCCTTTGCTATGTACTCTGATACTGAGTGTGTATACCACTATTTATTTGCTATCCTAAGCCTCAAAAGCATTCTATACACTCATCTTCAATGCTATTTCTCAGAAAAACATTTCCCCCATCATTGATGCAAAACTTTTAATGAATTTCTTCATATTATTTCCAAGTTTGGAATCACTCAACATAGTGTATATTTATTTATATACCAGTGTTTTATTACTTTGTTCATACTTACCATTTCCAAACCCCACACAAATAAGTGAAGTTTGTTTTACAACTGTGCATAACTTCTCAGTTAAGGTAAAAAAATAACTTACTTTCACTTAGAGAAGAAAGGTTCTGGGAAATGTCTCTAGGGGATACCTATAGTTTACATCATGCATACCCAAAACAGTTCTGAGAGTACTGTAAAATATTATCATAGCATACACATATATGTGCAGACATGCTAACATAGTACTTAACTAGATTTATTTACCTTAATTGGAAAATGTTATACAAATAAATTTTTCCATCCATTCTTAGGTCATTCCAGGAAAGCATCATGACATGGAGAAATGACAGGTAAGAGAGAGGCCGGCAGACAAAGTACTATAGATTTGTTCCTAGTTCACTTCATATATTATACAGTGTTTTTCATGATACTGTTAACAATTGATGGCTAACAAAATTTAAAAAAAATTATAAAAGATGCTAGTCATGATAGAAATGAAATAAATTTTCAGAAACAAACTATCACACTAAAGTTTAGAAGATAAAGTATGTGTATATATACATGATTAAATGAACAAAAATTTTAAAAATTAAATTTACTTTTTATATATTTACAGCAAGGAAAGGAGTTGAACTCTGTTTTTATGTGCACCACTTTTTTCTCATATTTCTATCATATAATGTTCATTTAACAGTATTTATGGACTTAATTAATTGCTTATTAGACACCAGACAAGCTAAAATTGGTTAATTTAGGCAATCTGCTATACAATAAACAGTTATAAAAAGGTACATACCTACACTCAGGAAGCAACAGGAAATATTGCAATTTCATTTGATAATCTATGAGGAAAGAGACCTTTTATGTTTCCTACTTTGTTGAAGACAATGCCTCTGTTTTCCTTTCTGTTACTGTGATTAAAAACCTGCTGAGAAAAGGTATGAAGAGACAACAAAGGATTAATTTAGCACAGAGTTCAAGGGTACAAATCATCATGGCAGGCAAGTAAAAACACAAGCAGCTTGAAGCTCCTGGATCAGACACACCCATATTCCATAGAAGAGAGAAAGAATGCTGGTGTTCAGCTCACTGTCTACTCATATGGTCCAGAATTGTAGACAGGAGACAGTGTTAATCAGTTTTAGGATGAGTGTTCCCAAAGTAATTAACCTAATAAATACAACATTTTACAAGCGTGTCAGAGGATAATTAATCCTTCAAAGGTGGTACTGGAGTTTTATCACCTAGGTGAATCCTGAGCATATAGAGTAGACAGTGAATATCAAAAACGATAGACATTAAGAGTCATGCACTGTTAACATCCTGTAGTGGACATTAAATAGTTGGCATTTCTAAGAATACAATTTATATCAATTGAATCAGATACTTGAAGCTGAACTCTGACAGTCAGTTTCTTTACATTGTAAGTTTAGACATATTTGAAATAGAATGTTTTCTTTGAACATGATTATTTTTGATTGATCTTAAGGCAAAGGCATTATAATGGTGTTTTCCTCATCCCACGACACCATTCTTCAATGAGCTTAGAGTCCATAATTATTTTGATTTACTTCTTTCCTCCATATTTATTCACAGACTTTTTGTTCATCTCCCTTTTCTGCACTAATACATAATTCATATATGCTTCAGAAAAACAACTAAATGTCTCATCAGCCAAATACTCTTTGAGGCTTTACCTGTTATAACTTTTCTTGAAATTCTTTTTTTATATAAAGTTTCATGTCAAGTGCCATTTTTCCCACCCATCATTTTTAAAATTTGTCTATAAATACAATTTCCTCATTTCCATGCTCAAATATAATGTCCTGTTTTTCCTTCCAGTCTACAGCTGACTATTGGTTCTATATGGGAGACTGTTCCTATCCATCACTAGCCTATTAGCCTGTTGTTATCCTTCACATAGTACTAGACACTAATTCCTCATAAATAACACTTGAAAAAATACTTATCAATCTTTATCTAAGGACTATTTTGGCTCCAACCCCAAGCTTTATTTATTTTTATTCTTAATGCCATTTTCTATATCCAACACTTACCTTGTTTAGATATAAGGCGCTTTGATTTTATTTTCTTAATCTTAGCAGAAGTAAGTTCAGGCTTTGACATGCAGAAACATATTATCTGTTGAAAATGCTTATACTTTACACTTGTATCATAATTGGCTATGATGGATAAACAAGAATCAAAAGTTTAAGTTTGAGATGTTCTCAGAACCTCTTCCTCAGACCAGTATGAACTTATTCAGAGTAGAGTTCTCTTGATTGTATTTAAATTGATATTAGGTAGTATTTAAAGTTTCTTTAAAATATTTGTTTATTTTGATTTTATGTGTAAGAATGCTTTGTCTGTAGGTCTGTATGTGCTCAGCATGTTGGCCTGATACTGACAGAGGCTGGAAATGATGCTGGATCTCTTGAAATGGAATTACAAATAATTATAAACCATTACGTAGGTACCAACAGCCAAACTTGAGTCATCTTTCAGATAAACAAGTACTTTTAAATACTAAGCCAACTCTTCAGCATCTACTTAAGAATTTTTAATACCAAGTTTCAGTTAATCCTATACTTTGTTGAAAATTGGAATAAGTATATCCAAAGTTAGAGTCTGAGTTAATTTTATGATATACTTCTAAAATATGACATTCTATTGTAAATGGCCTGGTGGTTTATAATTAGTTTTTAATTTTATTCTTTCTAAATTTTCTTTGATGCTTTAATTGTCTAGTATAGTAAAATATCTTTATTAAAGTTTTACTGTAGTTGGTATATGTTGCTTTCAAATAAGCAGTTCCAGAAAAAAACAGAATATTCATATAAACATAAGTATTTGTCTGAAAAGTGTTTAAAGATAAAATAAATTTAACAACTAGAGCATTAGAAAAACATGTCAGTATTTATAAATATTTATTTTTGGTTTTAATATATCATTATATATAAAATATTAAAATAATTTATAGAAATAAGCTGAATAGGTCGTATAAATACAGTTTAATATGCATAAAATATTATAATGTGATATAGATTACATAAATAAGTAGCAAAAACAGTGCAAAAAATATTTCCCTCAGGGATCACATGTAAGAGGATTTCTCCACACAAACACAAAAATAGCATACCAAATACAGCCTTTTGTTGAAAGAACAGCAAACAAAATCACAAAATGAAAAGAAATGTTATGGATAATTTTATTAAATAGGCAAAATATCTAGTTATAGTATGGCCATTTATTTTATAAATAAGACATTTGAGGGCAAGACATAATAAAATTATCTGTACCACCTTTATAATCCACAATAATAAAGTTCTGAAGTTAATGAATGTATTCCCTACTCTGTCTTAGTGTAGTGACAAGTGTACTTGACAAAAGCAACTTATGGGAAGAAGAGTTATTTAGAACAAAGCTTGAGGTTATAGTCCATCACTACACAGAAGTCAATATAGCAAGAACCTCGGGCAGAATGTCACATAGCATTGACACTCAGGAAGAAGAGAGAAAAGAATACTGATTCTTGTTTCTTTGTTCCTTTTAATCCAGTAAGGACATCAAGCTATAGTATAGTGCTGCTCACATTCTGAAATAGTCTTTTACTTTCAATTAACCTAATTTACACATATACCAAGACTTTATTTCCAGGCTATTTCTACATTTTTTTTTTTTTTTTTTAACTTTTCTTTTTTTTTTTTTTTTTTTTTTTTTTTTTTTTTTTTTTTTTTAAAAAAAAACA
>PVIH01005677.1:110226-121009 GCA_004025045.1 Sigmodon hispidus | reverse complement strand
TTTTAATTAAAAGAAAGGTTACCTCAGTTTTCACTCCTTAGACATGGATGTAGCTACCTTTTTGTATGTCGTTATTTTTGTTGAATTAGAGTATACATGGTGTGTTAAGAGTATGACTTTGCCATGTGATTTGCAAATGGGGGGAAAGCTACTGTGAGCGTGTGTTTTATTTTTTAATTTACACTATAGAGTGATTTTTCTCCCCCAATGTCAAGTTTTTACCCTGCATGTACTGGAGTATTTATTTCATCTATTAAATTGTTATGTTTCTCAGAAAAAAAAAAAAAAGATTGAAACCTTCCTTTTTGATAGACAGAAAAGGGGAAGTAATATGGAATGTCTTTCTGTATGCTGTAAATATCATTGTTTAATAAAGGGACAGTCTTAGCCTATGGCAAGGCATCTTAGAAGCAGGCAGGAAATTTGACCATAGATGAAGGGGAAGGAAGGCAACATCAGGAGAGGTACAATCCAGCCACCCAAGAAGCAATATGTAAAGAAACAGGTAAGCCACAAGCCATGTGCCAAGAAAAATTAATGGAAATGGGTTGATTAGAGAGCTAGCAAGCAATAATTCCTAGCCATAGGCTGAACAGCATTTAATTAATATAAGTGTCTGAGTCATTTTGGGGACTAAGCAGCAGTGAATGAGTCCTGCCCTCAGGACTAGGCTGAGCCAGAAACTCATACAACACAAAATGCTGGAATTAAAGTTGTGTGCCACCACTGCCTGGCTCTGTTTCTCCTTTAGACTAGATTAATCTCATATAGCCCAGTGTGGCCTTGAAATCACAGAAATCCAGATGGGCCTCTGCCTCTTGAGTGCTAAGAATAAAGGTATGTGTCACTGCCTGACCTCTAATGGTTAACGTTGTGACTGGCTCTGCCCTCTGATATTCGGCAGTGTATTTTATTTGATATACAACTTATCACTTCTCTTTCTCTTTCTCTCTTCCTCCCTCCCTCCCTCTCTCCCTCTAATAAATACATGTATTTCTAACTGGTTATATGTACACATATGTGAGAATATACATACTCAGATTCATATGTTCTATTTATTTTGTTTCTGTGAAAGATCCTTATACAAAACCTAACCTTAAATTTAAACTGCTGCATTTATAGTGTTTTATGGAATTCAACGAGTTAATTCATAAAAGTTTTTTTTAAAGAAAATCTATCTAATATATGCTATTATTCTGATTCAGGCCATATTTTAGATTTCCTACAGAAAGCTTCTTTTCTTTTAGAACATTCTTTCTGTGCCTATTCATAGAACTCTTCACAACACAGTATAGAAATCTATGTCCGTCTACTAAAATGTAAAGTTGTGAGAATACAACAGTGTTTGATTTCTCTTTACAGGTCTGTAGCACAGATTAGGCTTACTAAATACCAAATGTTCAATATTTAAAGCAAATAAACGAATAAGTAAAAGAATCTGCCTTTTGACACATACAGAAGTCCACTGGCTCTAAGTCATATCATATTAGTTTGACCAAATCTCAATCAGTGGACAGATGTGAGCGATTCTAAAGGAAAATCACAGAAAGTGACGATTTTCATAAGGAGTCACTGACTGTGGAGTCAATAACTGCCATAGTATTTATGGATTAGTTAAAACGTCAAAGGCAAGGTCTTAATCATAACACTGAAAACTGACTCAGGTTTACTACAGTGTGTCTTGCAGGGTGAGGGTGCTGAAGAATGGTGGGGGCCGACTTTGAAGAAAATGAGCAGCTCTTAGATTTCATTGACCTATCAGAACCAGGAAGAGAGAAAGAAGCCAGAGACCCTAAAGTCTTCTCTTGCCTTTGTTAACTTGCTGGAATCGGATTATCATCTAGATTGCCTACTCTCAGCGTTGCTCTGCCTGCCAATTTAGCTTACTTGCTAAATTGGTAGAAATAGGAAGACAAGCAATTCATGTAAAATAATCAGCATTCTATTTCCCTTGGGCTAATTAAAGTCAATTTCTATAGTTTCAAAAGAAGCAGTCTTTTAGTCATTATTGTAATTAATAATAATAATGACAAGCAACTATCTAGTCAGCAAGGATAAAGTCATGTCTTGCCTCATGATACACATGCCTAGGATTACAGGCTCAATTTTTTAGCTACTTGAGTATATAGCAATTCTATGGGAGAATGTGAAGATTAAGGATTTGAGAAATTATGTTCATAATGAACAGTACAATCCTAGAATCTCAGAAAATAAAGGTCAAAAAATCACCTTCATTTAATCTCTTAAACCTAGTTGGGATAGTAAGATAACTGTACAGTAGTATGTATATGTCTAAACTTAACGACAAAATAAAAATATAAAATGTTATCTTTAAAAAGTATATATTCTAAAAAAAATAAATGTCATAGTATTTGAAGAAAATATTTTTGAAGGAATGTATTTTTATAATTACAAAACAACTATGATCATTCCCCTTCAGGGCTTATTGTGATTCCCTTATTCTTCCCTCAAAGGTGTTAGATTTGTTTCTCTTCTCTTTGAATGTGAACTGGTACCCTGAATTCTTTTGAAAGCATAGTATTAAAAGGTTTATCTCTTGTTCTTCTAGTGTCCTGCTAAACCATCATGAGAATAAGCTAATCTGTGGGACAATAACAGAAATACATTATAGGCAACCCAACAGCAAGATCTATCAGACTTGTATGTGAGGCCAGCCTAGGCCATTCAGAACTTAGATAATACACTAGTCAACCACAAACATATGAACAAGTTTAATTTGATTTGTTGAACCTGGACCATCCACTGGACATTTAGAGTCATAAGAAATGATGAGCACTTACTATTCTATACCAGTGGATTTCAGAGTGGCTTTTTTCATTGTGAGAGATAACTGATATCTATATACAGAGAAAATATAATAATCCTTTTCTATGTGCTACAATATTAGAAGGAGCTCATACTGTTTTTTAAATCATAAGTCAGAATCAATGCATTAAAACATACCTAGCTGTTTACAAAAAGAAAGTAAACCTGAGACCTAGAAGGGATTTGCCTTGGTTAGAGTTTCTGATGCTTTGATAAAGCATCATGAATAAAAGCAACTTGGTCACAGTGCATCACTAGAACTCAGGATAGGTAATCAAGTCAGAAACCCAAAGACAGAAACTGAAGCAGAGGCAATGGAGGAGTGCTGCGCACTAAATTGTTCCTTATCCTTGTTCAGCCTGCTTTTATATAATATCAAGGACCACCATCCCAGAGGAGGCACCACTCTCAGTGAGCTGAGTTCTCCCACATCAAAAAAAAAAAAAAAAAAAAAAAGCACCACAGACATGCCATAGACCAGTTTGTTAGGGGCATTTTCTCAATTGAGGTTCCTGCTTCCCAAATGACTCTAGCTTATGTCAAGTTGACATAAAATTAGCCAGTACAGTAAATATTGCCTAATTGGTTTTTATTTCCATCCACATGAAATAAAAAAAATCTAATTCAAAAATTAATAAATGAAAATTTACAAGAGAATGAAATAAGTAAAAACTTATATGTCATACAGATATAACCATTGTCTTAGTTACTTTTCAATTACTGGGATAAAATACCATGTGGTGATATTTTGTATATTTTCTAATACATATGCATGTCTGAAGATCAGAGGGCAAAACCAGCCACTAGTTAGCCATAGAGGCCAAGCAGTGACACACACCTTTAATCCAAGTACTTGGGATCTTATGCCTTTGCTCCCACTTGTAGTGAGATTATGGTACATTGTAAATATTTGTCCCTTCTACTGGTTTATTAAAAAAGTTGATTGGCCAGAGGCAGACAGAAAGTGTGGGCAGGGCTACCAGACTAAGAAAACGCTGGGAACATCTCAGAGCAGAGCAGAGATAACACAGAAATGCTAGAGAGAGCAGCAGAGATGCCAGAAGACACAGAGGAAAGAAATTGAAGTGCTGCGGAGAAAAGGTACCAAGCTACATGGCTGAACAAGATAAGGATCATGGGTTAGTTTAAGAACAAGAGCTAGCTAGCAATATATGTGAGTCCTAGGCTGATCAGCATAAAAATAATATAAGCATCTATGTGATTCTGTGGGACTGTGTGTTTCTGTGGGACTGTGGGTCTGAACATTGAAGCTAGGCCCAAAAGTCCAGCCCAGAAATCACATACAGCAAATGGTGCCCAAAATGGGGCAAAATATACCCACATGAAGCCAGAAAGCTTAAAAACAGTCTAGAGCACAGAAACAGAGCCAAAAGAAGCTACCAAGTGTCTCTAGAGTGGGCCATGGTAAAGAGACTAAGTGGTGAGTGTGTGGGATTGAATTGCAAAATGGCATCTTTGCTGCATGCAATTAGGCTGCAATAAGGCCAGTTTCTGAGCAAGGAACTGTATATGGTGGATTTAAGATTTCTGTTTATAAGAACAAAAAGGAAACAGAGTCAAAGACTGCTTCTTAGTAGCAGCAGTGTTTCCTTAGGTCGCTCTGTTTGCTGGAGGCAAACAGAAGCACAGCTTTTTAAAATAGGCTTTCTGATTCAACCTTAGAGACAAAACACTTGTGAGTCTTTTAAGAGGCCCTGCTGCCCAGATACTTAAATGGAGTTAATGAGCAGCAGATGGTAGTGCATTACTTGGTGATTATACAAACCCTAAAATTCCCCAGTGTAATAACTGTGGATCCTACCAATACCTCTGCTAAAAAGCTAAATTCTATGAAGCTAGACTAGGAGCTGGGTGAAGCCAGACAGTTGTGCTAGCTCAGCCTTTAATCCTTAGCCAAACCTTGGCAGATTAAAGATATGGTCAGAAACAGAAAAAAATAGAGCCTGGTGCAGTCAGCCACCATACCCAAACAAAGGTGTGGTTAGAAACAGAAAAAGATAAGAGATATACAGCAGAGACAGATTTTAAAAATTTCCAAATGGTTTAGAATGTATTTTTAAAAAATGTACGTAGGCTTGAGAGAGAAAATAAAAAGGAAAAAGTACTTAAAAATAGAATTAAAAAAAAAAAAAAAAAAAAACAAGCCGCCCATCAGTTCCGGTTTCGGTTCCGCTTCCAGGACCAAGTGCTGTCTGCAGAGTCCCAGCACACTCTGGAGCAGGGGCAGATAAACTCTGCCGGTCACCTTACCCACAGCTGCTACTGAGGGAATTTGCACAGCTACCCAGCGCCATCTCGAACTGAGCGAACCGACAACTACAGGGGTCTCTGAAGAACAGACTCAGATCCCGCCCAGAGCATTACAAAAAAAAAGAAGAAGAAGAAGAAAGGAAGAAAAAAAGGAAGAATGGGAAGAAAGAAGGGGAAAGGGAAAGGAAAAAGGAAGGAAGGCTGCCATAAGTTCAAGGTCAGCCCAGGTAAGATCTTGCTATTAAGAAAAATACCTGGATGAAACTTTGCCTTAAAAAAAAAAAAAAAAAAAAAAAAAAAAAAAACAGAATAAGGGCTGGTGACGAGGCTCAGCTAGTAAAGAATTATGCTGTGAAGGCTGATAAACTCAGTTCAATCCCTAAGACCCACATGATAGAAAGGAATGTCCTACTCCTATAAGATGTCCTCTGACCTCTACACATATACACTATGGCATGTACACACACAAAAATAAATTATATATATGTTATAAAAAGAAAATAAATAGCCACAGATTGGAAGGTAGTGCTCTAGGTCTAATTCACTTGTATGGTTTTGACATGATTTTTTTTAATGGATAATAACACTTTTCCTATGTGATAGTACAATAATTAATTTACTTAGACCATGGTATTGAGTAGCTGTCCAGCATTAGCTATTATCAATTAATATCTAACATGCTTAGGATGCCTATTAGTAACTGGGCTTTGCTTGTATAACTATTTGAAATGTGAAACATATCATTTTAATTAAAATTTAATTTAAAATTCAGGACAGGGCTGGAGAGATGGCTCAGAGGTTAAGAGCACTGACTGTTCTTCCAGAGGTCCTGAGTTCAATTCCCAGCAACCACATGGTGGCTCACAACCATCTATGATGACATCTGGTACCCTCTTCTGTATACTGTATAATAAGCTCTTCTGTATAATGTATAATAAATAAAGAAATCTTTAAAAAAAAAAACAAGCCATGTAAAGATAGAAATTACAAAGAGTGTCTGGATACTGTATGTTATTGTCTTGTCTTTAAGTTTTTTTGACTGAAAATGGTATAGTAAAAGCTGGTAAAAGATATTTGATTATAAATGCTATCTATTTTGTAAATGAATTGACCTTAAAATTAAAATCAAAAGATATGCTATTTTGGAGAAGTTTCCTTTATATTTTAACAGAAATTAAGAAGCTTTGGATTTATTCCTGGTTAAAGAAAATAAAGTTTGATCAAGAAAGGCCCCCTGAAAAGTTTTCAATGGAAATAGATGGCCTAAATGATTCAGCATTTCAGATCTGCTCTGTTGCAGTTCCCTCTGAGCTCTGTATCCAAAACTACTTCAATAAGACTAGCTGAAATTACTCAGCCCTATAGACTACTCCACTAAAGACTTGTCCATTATCCTAAATTTTTTTTAGATTCCAATGGGATTGCCAGCACCCCTATTCAGCAGGTAGTAGCCTAGAAAACTATGCCCACATCCCCAAAAAATGGATTATGAATGTTTGTATTTGTTTACAATGTTGATTATAAGCTGTTATAGATAATGAAAAAGAAAGGATATTAGATTTGGGGTCCTTGTTTTTTTTTTTTTAAAAAAAAAGGGGGGGAATGTAGTGAGATTATGTTACTATATTGTAAATAATTGTCCTACCTGCTACTTTAATAAAAAAAACACTGGTTGTCTGAAGTCAAACAGGAAGTATGGGCAGGGCTACCAGACTAAGAAAACTCTGAGAACATCTCAGAGCAGAAGAATAGAGATGCCAGAGACACTAGAGAGTACAGCAGAGATGCCAGGAAATGCAGAGGAAAGAAGTTGAAATGCTATTGAGAAAAGGTACCAAGCCCCATGACTGAACAAGATAAGAATCATGAGTTGAGTTAAGATGAAGGAATTAGCAAATTATATGCCTGGACCATAGCTCAATCAGCATAAAATTAATAAAAGTGTCTGTGTGTCTCTGTGGGACTGCATGTGCTTCTGTGGAACTGTGTGTCCGAGCTTTGAGGCAAGGCCCGAAAGTCTGAACTAGAAACCTTATACAACACCCAATATTTAGGAAGTATACATGCCTTTAATCCTAGCGCTAGGGAGGTTAAGGCAGGAAGTGATTGATACAGCTGAGCACAGAATGAAATATAAGACAGGAGAAGATAGGAGCTAAGTCCTTTTGGCCTGAGAATTTGATAGAGGTAAGAACTCTCTGGTGTCTGCCTGCTCCCCTTCTCTGATCTTTTAGCATTTACCCTGATATCTGGCTCTGGGTTTTTATTAAGACCAATTAGGATTTGTGCTACAATGCCCTGCCAAAAGAAACTTTAGGGCAAAGGGTCTTATTTTGGCTTAGTTCTAAGGTGTAGTTCAGGTGATAGTGTATCCACAATCAGAAAACAGAGGGAGATGAATGCCTGTTATTTTTCATGTATGGGCTCCACCCAGCCTAGGGAATAATGCCACTCATTGGGAACAAGTCTTGCCATCTCAATTAACTTAATCAAGATAACACCCCACAAACATGTCCAGAGGCCCATTTCCCAGGTTATTCTAGAACTCATGAAGTTGACAACTGAGATTAGCCATCATAACCACTAATAATATTTTCAAAATATTTCTCACCAGCTAATTTTTGTCTATCTTGTTTTTGATCTCAGAAAGTATTTGCGCTAGTATACATTTAAATGTTTTTTTCCTGATTGAACAGTGCACTGTGAGCATTACAAGTCATCATTCTTTCCCCAAAATTTAGTTACTCCAAGTAATATTCTTTTAAATAAATTTACATGTTTTCATTTCAGTTGGAGACTTTGTTTGTATTTCAGTATATTGATTTTGATTATTTGGATAACAATTTATGAAGTTCTGAGTAACATGAGGCTTTTTTTGAGCTGCTATATTAATGAAAAAAAAACTTTCAAAATCCTGCTATCTCGATGCATAACACCCTAGATTCATCTCTAATTAGTGAGCTGTGCCTGTGTTAGTAAAGAGACAAAGGCTCATTTAAGAACAGTAGATTGCATGTATCTATTGAAATATGAGCAACAACTAAACTGTATCTTTTATTCCTTATGATACCAGTAATTTCTATTAAAGCCTCTGGTTATACCTCTCTTCCCCCATTGCCTTTAATATCTCCATACAATTGAAGAAACATTTTCAATAGAGGACTTCCCAGGGGTCTCAAGTGAACTTCACACTTCCCAAGGGAACATCTGACAAATGATGCCCAGGGGAGAATATGCGTGGAAGGAACAGCCAGCAAGAGTTGGAACAGTGTCAGTATGACATTGGGAGATCCCTTGTCTGCAGAAGAGCAGAACATTGCTCATACCTCCTTAGTTTGGCTTAGAAAAAGAACCTTAAATTTTAAGGACTTTTAGGCTACTTTTAAGTTTGTTAATGTTGGCTTTTATTAGAGTTGCCAAGTTTACTGTACATAACAAGCTTTTGCATATTTATTAAAAATCTAGATGTCTATGTCTTTCCCCAGAAATATTAAATTAGAATCCAGAAATGGAAAAATGAAAGCAGCAAAGAATGTGTATTTGGTGAATCTAACACAATCTATGGAAAATTGGTCACTAAGAAATTAGAATTAAAACCCTCAAACAATAACCTGCTATTTTATCTATTTGATTCAATGTCAAGCAAACTGAATAAACTATCTTGGTAGATAAGGTATTTTCTCTTGAAGCCAACTTCCCCATTATTACACATTAACATAAGACACACAATGGTTACCATTTTGTTGTTTTAGTTCCAAGGAAAGCCCAAAAAAAAATGACATTTTAGTTGGATTGAATGGTTCTATCAATCCAAAATGGATGCCACTTTGAAAAAATTACTAGGCCAAGTATACTTGCCTACTTTTTGCTCATCAAATTTCTACTTGGGCATCACTTTTGTAACAAAGAAGAGCAGAAGACATGGCCCAATGTTCATAGACTCACAATGTAATCAGGAAAGTAAGACTAACTCTAAAGACCAATAATCAAAGGCTAAAAAATGCTACACAATCAAGGATGAGTTGTGAATAAGAGAATTTGGTGAGATTTGGTCTATAAGATTACATTAGCCTTGCAGATGGCAACTCACCTGCAACTGTGTGATTTCTTGTCATCTCTCTTACAGATGTCTGATAGAACCTAGCTGAGCTAACCATATAAATTAATATATTTAGGGAACTTTTTTGAGAGCCTGAATAGGCTATAAATCAATCATTTAGAACTCTCAGCATAAAGTCCATTTTAAAAAGCAATTACAATTCACCCTTTCCTTCTGCCTGTCCTAAGATAATGTTTCATCTCAGCAATCTAGTTGTTAATTGTCCCAAGGACTTCACTTTCAGAATAGTTCATCATATAACAGAGGAAGTTTGATGGGTAGTATCATTTTATTATATAATTTTAGAAGGAGATTTTTGTTTTAATATAATGGAAAAATTAGTTTTTAGAAAATAAACTCTAACACTGTTGTGAATATAAACATAGTTTGAGTACAACTTTAGAATATATGTATCATAAGAAATGTGAACTTATGATTTTTGTGCTACTGAGCAGAGAGAATTCCTATTACTAGATGGGAATAAAGGTTATAGATCTTTCCCCCAAGTTTATTATATGCACAGACCTACCCAGAGGTGTATATAGTCACACTACATATATACAAATTAAAGATAACATTTGTTATATCAAATTAACACAAGAGATGTTGTATAATCTGCTTTTTTTACTCTACAAGGAAATATTCTTCCTATATTAAAAAAAAGTTTATCTATAGGACCATTTTAATGGGTAACTTGAATTCTTTTATATAGGCTTACCAGGATTTGATCAACCAGTCTTTATTGTAAGACATTTACATTTTTTTATTGTTTGCTGCTATATAAAAACATAATGATGAATATCAAGAAGACAAGATATTTCCCCCAGTACTAGTTAAATTCACTAGGTAAATTTCTTGATGTAGAATTTATGTCCATGTGTATTCTTGGGACATATACAACGCTAAACTCTCCCTAGCAGGCTCCATTCCAAGGCAAAACAATCTGCCAGAGTTCTTTGAAGAAAAGAAATCTCCTCTAAACAATATGTCTCCTGAGATAACATAAGTGAGGGTGCTTAACTGATCATTGAGCCAAAAACAACCTCCACATCCCTGGGAAGGTGGGCAAGTTCAGAGACAGGAGCAAGGCAGCAGACATGACTGGGCAATCTGTTTACTCATAGCATACAGTGAGCACTCGCTATGTGTTAGGCACGATGTTACCAATATATGTTCCCTGTCTAGTGCTTTGACCTTACAGGGGGTAGCAGTCGCTGTATTAGAATCATGTCAGCATATCCAAAAACACAGGAGACAAGGTGAGAAGCTCTGTATAAACTACTGGGAGCCTGGATCACAAGGGAACTTGTCCATTCTCAGACTAAAGGAATAGAAGTTGTCAAGAGGGGCTGGAGAGATGGCTCAGCGGTTAAGAGCACCATCTGCTGTTCCAGAGGACCCGGGTTCGATTCCCAGCACCCACATGGCAGCTAACAACTGTCTGTAGTTCCAGTTCCAGGCAAACACCAAGGCAAATAAATAAATAAAGTTTTAAAAAAAAAAAAAAAAAAAAAAAAAAAAAAAAAAAAAAAAAAAAAAAAAAAAAAAAAAAAAAAAAAAAAAAAAAAAAAAAAAAAAAAAAAAAAA
>PVIH01005677.1:56511-110126 GCA_004025045.1 Sigmodon hispidus | reverse complement strand
TGGCTTGAGCATGATATGGTCTATGAAATGCCACGTAAGCTGTGGCTACAATAGAAAAAGCATAGATTCCAGTTGCACACAGGACCCCCAGGTAGGCATGTGTCCTCTATAACCTGAAAGGCCCCTTATGCCATGCTCAGGATTGTGGCTCTCATATTGCTGGGCAAGAAGTGATTTGGGGAGTTTTTCATTTCAAAGACACACATGTATTTGCCCACACAGTGAAGGTCAAGCATAAATCACAGGTTTGTAAAGGCAATTAAGGTGATGACCATAGAGCATTCATCATAAGCCCTGGGCCATATCATGTGCTTAACAGAAAGATGCTAAAATAATAAAGTTATTGACAAAAGTTTGTTGTTAAAAGCCACGAGTGACCTGCCATGTTATTTCTAAACCAGAATTTTAATGTCTTTTTACACTTAGCCATTTTTTTAAGTTTTTGCACAAGTACATATTATGTGTTGAGCATAATCTCATCCCCCTCTCGCACTCTTTCTAGCCGCTCTCCCTCTCGTTAGGCCCTTTGTCTCATGAGGCCATTTTATTCCTACTTTCATGTTATATATAGCATACTATTTCATATCACACACATACATATACAAATATATAAATCTGAAAACTACAAAAGAAAGAGAATCTGATATTTGTCCTTTTTGAGACTGGCTAAGCCTGTATTTTTAACCATCTCTGTAACAATTCTATCTATACCATTCATAACAAAAGATGCATTGTTGTTTAACCTTATAGATCATCTAGACCACTGGTCCTCAACCTCCCCAACACTGTGGCCCTTTAATACTCTTCTTATGTTGTAGTGAACCCCAACCATAAAATTATTTTTGTTGATACTTCATAACTGTAATTTTTCTATTATTATGAATTATAATGTAAATATATTTGTTTTCTGATGGTCTAAGGGAGCCCTGTGAAAGGGTTGTTCAACATCCCTCACAAAGGGGTCACAATCCACAGGTTGAGAATCACTGATCTAAAGGACACATGAAAGACAAAGCTAGAAGGGGTTTCCCAGATCTCAAAAGGTAACATCTGAGAAATCATAAATTCAAAAACATACTGTGTGACTTTAAAGTACATTTCTTTCTCTTCTGTTCCTTATGCTTGAGAGCTAACCCAGGGCTTTGGGCATGGCAGGCAAATTCACATCACAGAGCTCTGTTCCTAGCCTTTATTGGTTTTTGCATCAGGATTTGGCTATGTAAACCAGGCTGGCCTGGAACTTGAGATTTTGCCACCCTTCCTCTCAGGAACTGGGTTAATAGATGTGCACATCCAGGCCTAGATATCTTTGGTGCTTCAGTGGTATCCCCTGAAGTTGGAGGAGATCCATTCAAACCATACATAGCTTGCTATAGCATCCTTGCTTTTCCTCTAACAATCTGTCCAGATGGGACAATATGAAGCCCCTTCTAAAAGATGCCCCTTCAAGTCAGGGCAGGTAGGTCAGTTGATATAGTGCTTTCTTGGTAGGCAGGAGGACCTGAGTTTGAATCTTTAGAACCTATAAAGATCTGGGCATAATGGTGTTTTTACAGAGGGATGATGAAAATAGATGAAACCACCCGAAAACTTAGTGCTGGACCATGTGGTGGAATTCTATGCCAGTGAGAGATCCTGTGTCAAAAACAAAGGGTAGACAGCACCAGAGGAAAGATTTATTATACACATACATACACACATGCACATACACACACTGTGTATACACGACACACACATACATACACACAAACTGTGCACATACATGACCTCACACACATAATACACCATGCATACCATGACTCCCACACACATACACACACACACTGTACACACACATGACCCACACACACACATACATACATACAAACATACATACATACATACATACATACATACACAGGCACACTATGCACACACGTGACATAACACACACACACACACAAGTCCCTCCAAACCTCTAGAAAAGTCAAGTCAGGAGAAAAGATAGAGTTCGGTTAAGTGCTAGCCTGGTGGTAAATAACACCAGTATTTCTATTTCTACTAGCACAACAGTAACTTTGGCAAACACTGACTTGTATTAAAAAACTTCTAGGGGCCTGTCCCTATAATATGCATTTATATGAATCATAGCATTGGATAATCCTTGACTTTAGTGCTGTTCTACATACGAACAAAGTGAGAATCTCAGAGGTCACACAACTTGCCCAAGACCACAAGAGCAGCATTATTCCAGGCGTAGCACACACCTGTAATCCCACCACTCAGAAATCTGAGGCAGGAAAATCATGAGCTCTAAACCAAAGTAGGATAAATAATACACTGTCTCAAACAAACAGAAAAGTCAAGTGACAGAGCCAAGCATTCCTAAGAAGTATATTTTTAACCTCTGTGAACAATTTGCCCTTACCCTCCAGAGGAAAAGGTAAACCCACACTCATCAAAAGCCCCTCCTGGAATGCTGAGATGCACAGGCCTCTGCCACCAAGCGTGAAAGCCTGAGTTTGATTTCGGAAATACAGGTAGTGGAAGGTCAGAAGTCACTCCCACAGGCTGTCCTCTGACTTCTACACAAATGTCATGGCGCATGTGTCCCCACACATACTTTTACATATATGCACACACTACACACACACACACACACACACACACACACACACACACACACACAATGAATATCTAATTGCAACTTTAAATTTTAAGCCATCAGCTTTAATACACATTTTTTCACCCAGAAATGATGCCTTCAAATTGCTCCCAGAAATCATAGGCCAATGAAGTTACCCAGTGACCTTGGCATGTTGCATTCTGTCTCCTGGAGGCCTGTCTTCCAATGAAAGGCTATATTGGAAAAGAGCTCTTCACGAAGGTGATAGGCTGATGGGAATGTCTGCAACTGAGCTTCCCCCTCCTAGCAGTGTGCCTGCAGCTGGTGATGAATGGAAGGTGAGAGCGACTTGTGCTAAATCAGGCTGTCCCCTGCATGCAGAGGAGTGCAGAACACACCCGCAAGTGAGAATGATTCACTGAGCCTGCTTGGGCAATCTGTGAAGACTTTATTCCAGACTCACAGCAGGGAAAAGCTGACTTAAATCTTGCCTGTGGAGTTCTCAAGGAATGAAATCTATCATATCACTGTAGGGAGAGAAAGAGAGAAATCAGCTCTGCAATTGTGTGGTGTGCCCGGGGAGCAGCCAATGTTGTCAATAGTCAGACTTCCTCTGGATACTTAATGAGCTGCTATCAGCCATAGCTGCACGTGCAACTTGCTACTAACTGTGGGTGGGAGAGATTCCTTGGGCAGCTAGCAGCTTTGAAGGGACAGGAAAGCCTCTTGGAGAACAGAAACTAAAAAGTGGAATTGGGGAGTCAGGAAAGCACCCACTGAGAAAGTATGGGGGCCCGAGATAGGATCCAAAAGACCCGTGTAAAAAACCAGGTGTGGAGGTATGTTCTTGTGACCATGGTGGTATGTGAGGGGGCAGGCCAGCAAGCCAGGACAAACGGATGAGCAAATCTTGTCTCAAAACGAAGTGGGGGTATCCTAGTTGCTTCCTATTGCTGTGATTAAAAAAAGAAAAAGAAAAAGCTCATGAGCAAAAGCAACTTGGGGAGAAAAAGGGTTTGTTTCAACTTATAGCTTACAATCCATGGTGAGTGGAAGTCGGGGCAGGAACCTGGAGGCAGGAACTGAAGCTGAGACCACTGAGGAATAGTGCTTACTGACTTGCCCTCCTGGATCACTCAGCTTGCCTTCTTATAGAGCCGGGATCACCTGCTTAAGGGTGGCACAGTTCCAGTCTCCTGGACCTCCCTCATCAGTCATAAGTTAAGAGAATGCTGGCAATCAGAGACATTTTTTTTCAGTTGAGATTCCCTCTTCCCAGGTAGCCCTAGCTTGTGTCAAGCTGACAGAAAACTAGCCAGAAGAGGAGGTATAGAGGAAGACTTCAGATCTGGACCTCTGGCGGTCTCTCTCTGTCTCTGTCTCTCTCTCACACACACACATGCATATGTAAGTACATAAATGTACATATACATATGAACATGCACCCATATGCACATACACACTAACAATACATAAACAGCACATGCATACAACAGGTATCACCCACAAATAATTTTTTAATTAAACTATTTTTAATGGAGATGCTGGTTTAAGGATTATATTTGGTCAGGATTTACTGAAACAGGTTTCCAAAATGGAAAACTTGGTGCATTCGTCATTCACAGTGTGAGCAGGCACTGTATTCCTACTGTGAGCTGGCTTTGGAGGCACTGTATTCCTACTGTGAGCTGGCTTTGGGGCCAGTTCTATACAGATAAGGGGCTCCCTCCAGTAGCTGGTATTTGTAGGACAGAAGCATGATATGGGATGTCTTTCTGTATGTCGTGATTATCATTAGTTAATAAAGGGACTGTTTTGGTCTTGCAAGGCATCTTAGAAGCAGGCAGGAAATCTGAGCACACATAAAGGAGAAGGAGGGCGGAGTCAAGGAAAGATGCTGTAAGCTGCTACTGAGGAAGAAGATATAAATGAAATAGGTAAGCCACAGGCCACATGGCAAGACAGATTAATGGGAATGCGTTGAATTAAGATGCAAGAGCTAGCTAGCAATATGCCAGAGCCATAGGCCAAACAGCATACAATTAGTATAAGACTTAATATGATTATTTGGGACTGCAGGCCAAGATTTTGGGGGCTAGTCTGGGCCAGAAACTTTCTACCACAATTAGCCTTCTTTGAGACAGGGTCTCTCATTGGTCAGAAACTCACTAAATAGACTGGGCTAGCTGGCCATGAACCCCTGACATAGAGCCCCTGTCTCTACCAATTCCATATGCTGTGATTATAGGCACATGCCACCTGCCAAACATTTTTATGTGGCTTCTGAAGACCAACTAAGGTCCTCATGCTTCTTGGGTAAGCACCTCAGCAGCTGTTCTATCCCCCAGAGCCTCACTAGGTAAATTATAAAGAAAGTTTCCTGCTTTAAGGAGCAGTGAGTGCTCAGCTTAACCACTCAATGCCTGTGTGACTTCGACAAAGGTACTTAAACTCTCAATGTTACAGGTTACAGGATCACTGGATGTGACACGGCACACACATTTAATCCCAGCTCTTGAGAAGCAGAGGCACGCATATTTCTGTAAATTCAAGGCTAGCCTGGTCTACATAGTGAGACCTTATCTAAAAAATAAAATAAAATAGCGTTGAAACGATGAAATGATAAGACTTTCAGCAAATAGTTGTATCATTACAACTGTTGAGGTCTTTTTTTTTCCTGGCTTTGAAGTAATGGGTAACCTATAGCAGAAGAGGCAAACAGCACTGGGCTACTGTGTGCTTAGCACAGTGTTCCTGTCCATATGAGTTAAACAAGAGTCACTGTTCTCCTGTATTCATGTGCACCCAGAAGCTCAGAATGCAGGCTGCCAAGAAATGAGGTCTTTACAGTCAAGATGAGTTAAGATAATAAATATCGTAGATTTAGCATGACCCTTATTTGCTGTGGAAAAATCTTTTTGAACACTGTGAAGATATGTCTTTGCCAAGGTGCCTTCTGATTGGTTTAATAAAAAGCTAAACATCCATTAGCTAGGCAAGAGATATAGTAGGCAAGACATCCAGACACAGAGGATGCTGGGAAGAATAAAGGTGGGAGCTCCAAGGGCTGCAGAGGAAGCAAGATATGCTGAAGGACAGGTAAAGCATGTGAATGAATAGAAATGGGTCAATTTAAGGTATAAGAGCTAGTTTAAAGCAAGCCTAAGCTGGCAGCCAAGATTTCATAATTAATAATAAGTCTCCATGTGGTTAGTTGAGAGCCTGCAAGTGGAACAGCAAAATTCACCTACACTTATCTTTGGAAGCAGAAGGGACACTAAGACACTTAGATGGGGAAAACTCAAAAGAAAACAAAAGCAAAGACTGTAGGCAAACTGCCATAAGCCAAGGAAACCAGAAAGAAGAGGCTACAGAATGTCTTTCAGGACACGGAGTATGGTCATGCCAATCTCTTTTTTTTTATATTATTATTATTATTATGAACAAAGAAGTCACACTTTCTATACTTGTATATCCTTATTCAAGGTCCCTTCCCCCTCCCAACACATCAGTTCATTCTCTCTTCTCCACAACTTCCCATCCCTCCCTGGGGCAGGCAGCATTTGGTCCCATGGTCCCACTGTCCCAATATTGCTTAGTTTAGTCTCCACTCCTGGCAGATCCAGTTTCCTCCCCACAACCTCAAGACTGAGTCAGGTGTTCCTCTAGGGGGAGTGGGATTCAAGGAGTCAGTCCAGGGTGTTTTTGATCCCAGGCTGTTCAGTGGTTGTGGTTTGCAGCTTGGGCATGCTTTGCTTTTTTCTTGTTTGTTTGTTTGTTTGTTTGTTTGTTTGTTTAGAGTCTACTAATGAGTGAGTACATCCCCTGTTTATCTTTCTCGGTTTGTGATACCTCACTCAGGAGGATATTCTCCAAATCCATCCATTTGCCTGCAAATTTTAGGATATCATTTTTTCTTACTGCTGAGTAGTACTCCATTGTGTAGATGAACCACAGTTTGTTAATCCATTCTTCAGTTGAGGGACATCTAGGTTGTTTCCAGGTTCTTGCTATTACAAATAACGCTGCTATGAACATAGTTGAGCTAATACCTTTGGAGTATGACTGTACATCTTTAGGGTACACACCCAGAAGTGGTATTGCTGGGTTCTTGGGGAGATTGATTCTCAATTTTCTGAGAAACCGCCATACTGCATTCCAAAGTGGCTGAACAAGCTTACACTCCCACCAACAATGGAGGAGTGTTCCTCTTGCTCCGCGTCCTCTCCAGCATAGGCTGTTCTCTGTGTCTTTTATCTTAACCAAACTAACAGGTGTCAGGTGGTATCTCAAAGTTGTTTTGATTTGCATTTCTCTGATGCATGCCAATCTCTTGTTTTCAGACTTGTGACCCCCATGAACCATGAAAGTATATTATATTAAACTATCATTTTAAGCTATTTGTTCTGGCAGTCTTGCAAAACCTATACAGAAATGAATGCAGATGCTATGTAAGAATGCAGCTTCACTTGATATTAATTAATTAATAACAGAGCAAAAGCAAATGCCTCATTTGTGTAAATTTAGGCACATTTTGCTAGAAGCAAACTTAATGAGTAAATGTCTTAATTCATAAACGGTGAATTACAGAGCAAGGACCTCTTGGAATGATTCATGACATGATCACCTTGAAGAACAAGGTTTCATTTAGTTAAATATGTTCATCCACAAACTTTCATGCCACACATACTGTGAAAAAAGATACAAGTACAAAACCATTGTCCTTGAATCTATCCTGGTACCTCCCCATCCATGCCTTGTGTTTATCAGACATCTCCCTCTGTGACCTTTGTTTTCAAAACAAGATGCAGGGGCTAGAAAGACATTCAACAGTTAAAAACAGTTACTGTTTTTCTAGGGGACATGGGTTTGACTCCCAGCACACACATGGCTTCTTAGAATAGTCCATAACACTAGTTTTGTAAAAGTCAATGTCCTCTTCTTGCTTGGAACAGCACCAGAGATATACATGGTACTCACACATCTGCAGGCAAAACACCCACACATATAAAAGTTAAGAAGTCTAAAGTAAAAGTTCAGTATTTTACTAAATAGACATTTAGGAAAGTGTCCTGCTCACATATATACATAGATCAGTGACTTTTTGCAGACTCTTATACCTATGTAATCAAGCAAGAAATAGAACATAATCAGCATTCTAGAAGTTTCTTTCATCTGCCTTTCTCTACCACCTGTAATAATATGCAGATTCTTAACACATTGACCAGGTTTGTCTGTTTCTAACACTATAAACTATACCACAGAACCACATGGTACTTGCGTTGTCTTGGCTTGTGTTGATCAAAATTACATCTCTAAGACTTAGGCATTCTGTTACATGGCATGGTAGTCTGTTCCTTTATATTTCTATGTAGTATTTCATTGCACAATTTATTTATTTAGCTATTCTACAGCTGATAAGGTTTGTGGATAATAAATATCATGCACCTAGGGGATGATGGTTAACATAAAACCCTCAAATGGTCAAAGTGCAGGGGAAGTGTCTGTGGACTGCTCCCTCCTTGAGGCTCAGGTGCCATCTTGGAAGAAGAACCAGACAGATTTTAATAGTCAGAGGTTAGGGAGGACTGAAGCAAACCAGAATCTTTTGGACACAGCTGAACTGTTTCATTCATGAACTCTTAATAGTTGTGGTTGCCTACATAAAAGCAAGCCAGTCAATATTCCAGCATGGAAGGGTAAGGGCTCATGAGCCCCCATCCCTAGCTGAGGAGCTATTTACAGTTGGTAGCTTCTCGGAGAAATGAGTTGTTTTTATTTAAGGGTGTGACTCCTACCCCCAAAATTAATAAAAATTATATATATTTCCAAAAATGGTATAACTATGCTAATTCTTGAGACTTTCAACTATTTTAAGTTATACTTCTATGAATGTATATCTATTCACCTAAAAAAACACGTAGTAAATTTAGCTATTTTGGTGGGTGAGCAGTAATATTTCATTGTTGTATTAATTTGTATTTTGTGGTAATTAACTAAGTTGGAAATCTTTCAGATATTTATCACCCATCTGGTGATCCTTGTTTGTAAAGTATCTATACAAGTATTTTGTCCATTTAAAAAAAAAATGAGGCTGCCATCTCTAACATTGTTTTTTCACAACATAACCATATGAACAAAACCTCCTTTTTAAAAATTTTTTGAAACAGGGTTTCTCTGTATAGCCTAGGCTGTGCTGGAACTCACTCTGTAGACCAGGCTGGCCTTGAATCTGCTTGCCTAGGCCTCTCAAGTGCTTGGATTAATGGTGTGTTCTGCCACCACCCAGAAAAGAAAAAAATAATTGTTTTTACAAAATTTACATGATAAACATTTTGGCTGGTGGTGTAATATAAACAAAGTGATGACTGCAAGGGTTCTACTGGGGTGTGTGTGATGCCATTCCTTCCCTTTGTTGTTGCTTTTAGTTACTCAAAAGCCTTGAAAAAAACACAAGGTAGCTGAGCCAGAGCACTAAGCAGCTCAGAAACACCAGAGCCTTCCTCAGGGAACTATCTGGAGATGTTATCTCTCCTCACACACCGCAGCAGCAGCTCTGTTTCTTTTTTCAAGCAGAATTTAAATGCAGCTCACAGGATTTAAGGTCCTTCTAAGCCAAAGGGATTTGAGGTCTTCCAAGTACTCATTTTCTGTCAGCTCCTGAGGAATTCACCCATCTGTGTGCATGCTTTGGTGGGCAGAAGCGCAGTTCTCCAACACTCTCACCATGTTCCAATTTGTTCCTTCTCTGCCTTCCCTAGTTCTAGAGAAAGGGAACCCATGCTTGCCAAGTATGGTGCTGCTTCTTGTCAGCACTGATACCTGTGAGAACTGAATGACTGGCACTCATTTTCTTCATGGGTAGCAAAATGTCACATCTCCCAGAATTCATGCTAAGCATCTGAATTCATGACTGGAGTTGTCTAGAATCTTCCCTAATCAACAGAGAGCTCAGTCCTCTGGGTACTTTAGATCTTGGACCTAGAAGCAGCTCCTCAGGAAGCTCCAGGGGAACATGCAGAATTGAAACCACCTGGATGTTTTTTTAGGTGGGTTTCTCAAATATCATTTTTCAGTGTCACTCCTTACATATCTCAGAGCAAACTACGTCTCAGGAGAAGATCGATATAAACTTGGAAAGACAAATGTTCACCATTCATCCAGTGGTTTCCCCAAGGGAACACCCCAAAGTCCCTGAATCTAGTAGAAGATTCACAACAAAGACTGACCAACCAATTTGCTAGTTCTGATCTAAAACTGGGTTCTAGCTACAAAGGATAGACACAAAGGTGAACAGGCAAAGATGGTCATATTCACATTATGAATGATGCTACTATATTACCAATTACCCAAATATTAAACAGCCAAGAATTGGAATCAATAGATTTCCTCATTTTTGCCAGTATATATATTTCTATTTTTTCCAAAAAAGTGTATTTCTTTTTTAAATTAGAATATATCTCAAAAGTAAAGTAATATCAAACCCAAGCTAGATAACCAAAAAAAATTCGAAAGAAGAATTGTAAAGAGTTGATTTATAGCTTTTGCTGTGGAGTCATAGGATGGGGCTGCATGGAACCAGGCATCCGTTTGAAGTAGCCCAAAGACAATGGGATGCCCAAGGATGATACAGCTGCTTCCTGAAAAGGCTCTCACTTGATAAAAAGCAGTGATCAGAGTGCTGATAATAATGATAAAGCAAATACAATGCATGCTGTCACACAATGGGGCAAAGACACAACTCGTGGCTGGAATGTCTGCGATCAAAACTTTATCTGCCCTGTAACCTACTCCTCCAACCTCACTGCCCCTTTTATCAGACCTCCATCCCTACTCTAGTCCTCTAAGTTAAGGGCTGACTACCAACAGAATACCTTCTTGATTTCCAGAATGGCTGACTCAACTCTGCTCATCATTAGGACCTTCTGAACCTTCTTCACTCCTGGTAATGTTCTATGCAGCAGAGTCATTCATACATTCATGTAAACATAAAGTAAGGACTCAAACCCATCACCACCAACATCAGGCTCTTCAATCTTTACTTTCCTAGATTCAGCACACACAGCTTTGTTTAGAGAGGCATGAGTTCAACTCCCAAGCTCCCCATTTCTAGTGACCTTTAGAAAGAACTCAGGGCTTGGGCATCAATGCCCTTGGCAGACATGGGTTTATTGATGATAAGTATCTACAGTCTTAATGTGAAGGCTCCATGAGTGTGCCAGTGTACCAAAGCTCATGCACAGAGCGAGCATAAAGACATTTGGTAAACAGTAACACGTAAACCAAAGTAATATCTGACCTATTAAATCAGGTTTCTAAGAGAACGACTCACAAGTTAATTGCTTGATTTGGAAAGTGCTTGAAAATGAATGACCTCAAAGGAGCCTCTTGAAAATAATATAAATACAAAGTTTCTGTTAATGTCAATTTGTCCTTAATCATCCCAAATCACCATTTAATAAAGAGCTAATGAAGGGCCTTCTGTTGCATTTCCTCTTGCCTGCCTGCCTCTCTGTCTCTCTGAGGAATAACTTCCTGGATTTCTTCATTCCTTCCAATAATAAGATCTGCAATGGGACATAATGCCACTACATGATGTTCAAAAATTGGACATGATATTGATAAAAGAGAGACTCCTGGAGCCTCTACCCCTTTGTAGCTCTCAATTTTCTCTATGGACATGAGTCAGCCAGAATTCTTGCTCCAGAGTGGCTTCTGACCCAGTGATTCTGAGGCAGAACCAGAAGTTCCACATCTAAGACTCTCCTACATCATGGGATGCTCCTGGCTTATGGAACACACTTAGAGTAGCACAGAGTTCTAGGTCTCAATGACCCCTATAAATTCTAAATCACTGAAATCTTTAAGTTCCTACCTTCACCCCATAGTCTGATTCCACTAAAAGAGAAAGCAGCTGGCATTGGGTGCTTATGCTGCTAGCAGGTAACATTAAGGTGATGCGGGTGTTATTTTTATTCAAGTGTTTATAGATCATGACTCTAGAACATGTGCTGTGACACCCCCCCCCCAGAAACAAGAGGAAAGGGTTTGGTGCAAAACATGCCTAAAATTGCTCTCAAGTAGACAAAAATTCTTGTTTTACAGTCATTATCAACTGAGTGTTTCCTCTGTCCCAAGGGATTTCCTAGAGCTTGCAAGGACAATATTCTGGATAGGTATCACCCACCAGAGCCACTCATGACACTCAAAATATTATGGTGAGAGATAAAGGTAAGATATGAAACTTTGTCTGATAAATTTGATGTGTGTGTGTGTTTTGCCACCATTACTTAATACATTATACCCAGAATATATTTGAAAGTATGTTTTTATGCACTCTAAAATACTATATCTATACAATCATTACCACAATAAAAAGATTGTTATCTATCTCCTCCAGAAAAGTCTTTATCATCTCTCCCTTTCAGTCTCTACCCCATGCCCAGGCAGCCACTGATCTTTCTCTCATAATACTTTAGGTGGCATTTTCTAGAGTTTTGTGTGAACAAAATCACATTTTGATATTCATTCTTTTATGTGGTGGAATGTTCTCTGTATGCTGAAAATAAAGGAGCTGTTTTGGCCTATGTGCAGCACCGTAGAAGTGGGTGGAGAATCAGAGGACAGACAGGTAGAAGGAGGGTGGAGTTAGTCAGTCTCCATTCGACCCCCTGAGGAAGAACCACATAAGGAATCCAGGTGAGCCACAGGCTGGGCCATGTGGAGATAGAATACTAGAAATGGGTTGAATTAAGAAGAAAGAGCTATCTAGTAATGTGCTTGAGACATAGGCCAAACAGTATGAAATTAATATAAGCGTCTGATTCATTTCTTTGGGGGAAAAAGCTGCTGTGGGCAAGGTCCAAACCTCTGGCTCAAACGGGGCTGGGAACCTTCTACAACACTTTTATATTTATTAGTAGTTCATTTTTATTATTGTTGAGTAATATTCTGTTTTGTGGCTATAACTCGTTTTTACCTGTTTACTCACATTTTGATTACTTTTGATTGTTTCTCTTTGGAACAGCAGTAGAGAAGTTGCTGTGAGCATCCTTCTAATGTCTTTGTTGGACATATGGCTCCACTCCTAAGTAAATACCTAAGAGTAGAATGGCTGAGTCATTCAGTAACTGTATTAAATTTAACTGCCAGCTATTTTTCCAATGTGGCTGTACCATGATACACTCCCTCCAGAACTGTATGAGAGCTCCAGATGTTGCATGGTCTGGCCAGTACTTGGTGTCAGTCTTTTTAATTTAAGCATCTCAGTGAATAGTGAGGCCTTGCTGTAAATCTAATCTGCATTTCCTCATCAACTTAACGCTGGTGAGGATCTTTTCATATACTCATTTGAAATGCAAACTTTCACATTGGATGTTATTGTTTCTTAAATGAGTACAGTGTGATTTTTCTTCACTAGAAAAAAATAAAAGCATGGCATTCTCCAAACTTTTAAATAGCAATATCCATTTTGTAACACTATTAACAAAGTGTATTGCAAAATGAAAGCAAGCAAGCACTTTTAATTTGAAAGTTTTATGTGGTCATAGAAAATTAAAAATGACATGCCAAGAAAACTAGAATTCCCAACTAGTAGGAGAGAGCACAAAGCTGGTGCCACCCACTTCATCACTTGAAAATGTGTTTGCACACAGAGCTGCTCTGTGCTGTGGTTTGTGAGTCCCGTGTAAGGTCTGCATTCCCTCTTAGCTGTGGGAAATCCTTCTTGGTTCCACCATAGTCATAAACACCAGTGTAAATGTGGCCAGTGGCACTTCGTGGCAACACTCAGTTAGGAGAACTGCCAGCTCCACTTACAATGTTCCTGTTGGATTTCCATCAAATTGAAAGCATACAATATTGAAATAACCTCAGAATGTGTATTGGTTACTTTATCATTTCTGTGGCAAAATACCTGACCCAAAAAATGTAAAGAGGAAGAGTTTATTTGGGTTCACAGTTTCAGAGGGACTTTGGTTCATTGGTCAGTGAAAACATGACAGCAAGGAGTGGCTCTAGCCTTAGAAAGGACCAGGAGGTAGAGTGATAGACTAGTCCCAGGGTGGGTATCATCTTCAGAAGCCTACATGCAATGACCTCTTCTGCCAGCCAGATCTCACCTCCTAACATCTCCATGGGCTTTGAAATAATGCCATAAAGTGGAGACCAAGCATTCAAAACACAGAACTTATAGAGTCATCCCATAACAGAGCACACAAGTTGTCCTCCAAAGACAGACTGGGCTGGGCTCCAGCTTTAACAAACATCCAAATTAAAAACTTCTACAAGGTTACAATGGGATGGCATGAGCTATGCTGACTTCATCGCATGCTTGCCCTCCCCTGCATCCAATACTTCTTGTACTGCCCTATGGTCCTCAGATTTTCCCAATAATTTCTATCCCAGATGTCACTTGACCCTGCACTCCTCCTAAATCCTACAGCAGGAACATCAACCTAAACTGAAAACTTGAGATAGGTTCTCTCCTTCACACAGCTCTGCCTAGTAGATTCAAGACTCAGGTCACCTCTTCCAAGTCCCCGTTGGATCTTTTTTATTTCCTACATCACATGACTTCCTGGCATTATGACTAAGAATAACTATTCTGGAGAGCATGCAAACCTGGAGCTTTTAAAATAGCTCTTCTCATGATCAAACAACCAAATGTTTTCCGCCCATTTCATTTCCACTAATCCAAAGCAGACTCGGTGCCCTTTTCCCTATAACTAGTGTTTATTTTTCCTTAGTTGTCTCCTTGCCCTCCTCAGTAGGAAACACCAAGCTCCTGGTACATAGATGGGGACAACACAATCCACAGCCACCCACTATGTGGCTACTCTCTATCATGGACCCCTGCTTCCTTCATCCTCAGAGAAAACACTGTGGTGTCCTCCACTTTGACCTTTCCAAGTGGCACAGTTCTTGTAAAGCTCTAAGAACAGCTACAACAAAATGGAGGCATCCATTATAGATTGAGCGTTTGTTTTCCAGGAGATACTGTGCTGAGGATCCAGATCTTGCCAGGTCTCTGTGCTGTGTACTTGCAGGGCAGAGGCCGCCCTCCCAATTTGGAGAAAGCCTGATGAGCTTACAGAGTGAAAATAACTTGTCTAATCCCACACAGCTAATAACCAGAGGAGCCGGGATTCAAGACCTTTTCTCTCGGGTGCCATTAGCTCATCATTTGACCATTATACCGGCATCAGCTCTGAGAAATCAGTCCTAATTTTCCAAGCTGTAGAAATAGCTTCTTCCTCCAAAACATTTATTCTTTTTCTGTTGTACCTCTCCCATCATACGCATGCTTATTTGTTTGTTTACTTGTATTATGAACTGAAGAGTATCATGTGCTCTTTAATTACACTATATCTGCCTGATGGTCTTTGGCACTCACACCACTTAGTATATTGCTTGTTAATAAGAGTCTGCATATGTTTTTGCCTTTTATTTATTTCTACAGATATGTTTCCACCTGCCTTGCCGCCTCTTTTTCTGGAACTTATGCCTTTATTCACAACCACCTATTATTCTCTGAGTGGTCAAGCATGCCACATCCACGCTGGTCCATGATTACCTGGAAAAAAAATAGCTCCTAATTACCCTGAGATACCAGGTGATCTAAAAGGGTTGGAGAGCCAAGCAAAGACCTTCTCTAAAGGAAGGCAGAAGTTTACCCTTCTAGGGACACAGGCAGAGGCAAGCAATTCTCACTGCTAGAGTGCTCTAGGACAACATGATTCTAGAATAAATCTAATTTAGTTGTTGCTTTGGTTTTTGTTTGCTTGTTTTAGTTGGGGGGTTGTTGTTGCTGTTATGTTTTGTTCTGTTCTGTTGGCTGGTTATTTTGCCTAATGGAGAAAGCCTGTATGCAAGATGAAGAATTAGCATTTGAATCCCTACTCTAGTATAACAGCTTCCCCAGACTTACCTGTCACCAGGTCAGCTAAGCTGGGTTTGTATTCACTTGGGAATTGGACACTTCCAACCTCAAGAATCTTAATAAATACAAAAAATAAAGGCTTGGAAAAGGATGGTGTCAGTATAATGATAGTCAAATGAATTCTTAGCATCACTATGTTACATGAGAAAGACAGATAATATATATGAACTTTCTGTAACCTGTCATCTCTCTCAGGTCTAATATAATTTACTGTCCAAATGGCTGTGATATTTAGGTCCTTTCTGGGTTTTCACTTACACTCTGAAGCATTTAAGAACAAATACAAAATGACGCCTAAATGAAAAAGGCTGGTTTCAGCAAGGGTTCAAGCACCACCTTCAAGAACCTGGCTCCTATCTGTCTCTCCAAGCTTACTCCTCCACTGTGCATGTCCCCTTTTGCCTCCCATGGTGGCCCAGGGCAGCTCCAGGCTCTCTTCATGGATGCAAATGGCCGCAGGAGCTTCACCTTCACAGCCTACTCTATGCACAGAAAGAAAGAAGCCTCTTTTTAAACCTTTAGCTTTTATTTATGACTGTTGTAGAGAAAGTATTTGTGACACTGTGTATGTAGCAGTCAGAGGGTAACTTTCAAAAAGAGCTGGTTCTCTCCGTCCAACCACAGGTTCCAGGGATTGGACCCAGCTTCTCAGGCTTGTGTGGTACATGCTTTCCCACACTCAGTCGGCTCAACTGCCCAAGGAAGAGCTTCTTTTGGCCACTCCTGCCATAAGCATGACAGTGCCAGGCATGGTGGTTCACACCTATGATCCCAGCACTCAAGAGGAGCAGGAGGACCAGGAGCTGATCAGCTTTGTGGTCAGTCCTATGCCATACTGGGATACATGAGACCCTGTCCCTAAGACAAGGCAGACATGATGCTGCAAATCCCCACAAACATGTAACTGAGGGTGGGAATTCTACTTCCTGTCAAGCAAAACCATGAATAAAGGGAAACTCAGAACTTTAACTCTTAGACCATTCTCAGAACTCCAAAGGACACATGCAGAGCAGGCTAAAAATACTGATCTGTTACCATTTCAAAGGATCAGTTAAAATGAGGCCTACCTCCAAACACAACATGCTTAGATATCTGTGCTCGTAAACAATACTGAAGAAATCATTCAGCTGGTAGAGTGCCTTCTTTCCTAATCACCAGAAATAGATCCTAGAATAGTTTGAGAAGAAGCTAGGACCTTGGAAAGCCTTTGGATGTGTCTTGTTAGCCCATTCCTGTGATCAGGTGGGGAAGAAGAGAGGTAAATGCCCTGCAGAGTCCACTACTGTCCATTATATCTAACTATGAAACAAGACAAATAAAATGTCTGCTCTTCAGAAGTTCCCAAAGAGAAAGCCATAAAGGACCAGTGAATTCACTGTCAATGCCAACCAGAGAAGCCAATGGCTTAAAGGGAGCCTTCTCATGCCACTCTACATCCTTTGCACCAGCTCCACAAGTATTTCCTGGAGTGGGAAGTGGCTCTAATGGGCGACTTTCAAAATTCTTTGAAGTAGCAAAGGTGACTTCTCCAAGGAGATACATCTTTTTTAAAATTCTCTTAGAAGTGAAGTCTCCTGGAGTCCCAATTCAACCTAGTCAAAAGGTCCTGTAAGATCAAGGAAGAGGGCAGGATGGATACAGCTGCTGTGTTTGTAAGGACGTACTCATAGTTCTTAGGCAATGGAGACTGTATTACCCGAAAGAGAGTGGTCCTCACCCACCTTCTGTCTCATCTCACTGTGCTCTCAGCACATTTTTCAACAGCTCTGTATGACATTTTGGGTACTTCTAACTAAAGCAAACACTTTCAACTTTCTGTGCCTCAGTTTTCCCATATAGAAGTCAGAACAAAGACCGTTTAGAACTATTAGGTTAGTACTGTGCTTAGCAAGGCCCTGCACCTCATAAAAGTTCAACAAGTATTTTTGTTGTTGTTTTTGTTGTGAGTTATAATTCTTCCTTAGCAGTCATATGTTTATAAGTATGGGTTGGCCTTTTCCTTTATAACTCATCATGATCTTAAGTTGTCAGTTTCTAGCTTTTGTAGTTCAAGGATATTCAATTCTGCCCAGGCACTGTCCTTGTTTGTTAGAGACAGTAACAAAGGAGACAGAGTCCTTGTCCTTTATAGACAATACATAAAATGTAATCAGTTAAAAGTAATTTTAAAGCTGTGACACTACAAAGAAAGAACATCTGTATTGGCCTTGGCTCAGGCAGTCCTAATTCAGGTGACATTTGAATGGCATCCTTTCCCCAGAACCCATTTCAGCCCAAATGAGACACAAACATCATACCACTAATGTCTGGAGAACAAAGCAGGATTTCCCACCTGGGTCTAAGTGCTCTGAGAACTGTTGTGAAGAGAAGAACACCAGGATGGGGGCAGACTCATGAAGTCACTGGGCCAGGGCTTGTCATAAGGATATTTCCATGTACATCAGAGAGATGTTGCAAAGATGGACAAAGTTTCAACAAGTACCACTAATGTTTATATAATAAAGTGTCACGTGTCCGTCTGTGTTTCAAGTCTGGATTTATTGCTTCACTAAAGCCTGTCCAGTGTGATTATGCATCCAGATTCAGTTTGCACAGTCCTAGTTTGTGTCTGCTGTCCCAGAGGAATTATTAGCAGCATTACCTTTCATTTGTAAAGATGTTCTAGTTGGATAATTATACCTATAGGGTCGCCAAAGTTTTTGGTAAATCTTTGAAATTTGTGTTTAAATATATTTTGAGGAATAAAATACCTCAAAGTATAAAGAGCTTTGTGGGTAGAGCCAAGTGGTAGAGTGTTTGCCAAAGACATATAAAGGCATGGGCTCAACCCCAACACTGAAAAAAAGAAAAAGAAAGAAGAAACTACTAAAACGTATTTCAATACCATTCATGTCATAGAATGAGAGAGTCACAGTGATAATAAAATCACTGTTTATTAAAATATAATTATATACTAAACATTACAGCAGACTTTTTCATATATATACACTGAAGTTTTGCTACTTTCTACAGATAAGTGAAATAAACAGGAGTCACATGTTGAGAGTTTATCAGGCAATAGGTGAAAGTTCAGTATGTGCAGATAAAACAAAGGGGGTAGTTTCTGGATTCAGAGCAATTCGTGATCCTTGGGATGTATGATGGTTGATCTTCATCCTCAGCCTGATAGGTTGGAATAAACTAAGAGACACTTCTCTAGAAAGGTCTGGGAGGGCATTTCTAGGGAGCCATGGCTGAAAAGAGAAGATCCTCCAATGCCATGCCCCAGTAAGTAACCCCAGACACAAGTTAAATGTTCCAAGAAACAAACAATGTTGATTGCCTGCCTGCCCTCCCTCTCTGTTGAGTCGCTTGCTGCTGCCACCAGGCTGTCAGCCTTTGCTCATGTCAGACTTCAGCTTCTTTGACCTTCCTACATGGACTGACGATGAGAGTGACTTGACATGAACTTCCAGAACTTCAAAACTAGACTGAGACTGCAGAGGCATCCAGTATCATGGTCCAAGCAGCTACTGGGTTCTCAGCTTCTCCAGTGTGTCCTTAGAATCTTTTCTCCAGCAGCTATAAGCCTGGAAGGGTTTGATTTTGTTTTTGTTTTCAAAAAAAATCCAAGCTTTCATCACTTAATTGGCTGGTGCACAACACAAATTATATAAGTCCCAGACTTGAAGGGTGTCAGCTGTTAAAATTGAGCACACTGATTGGAAAAGAGCCTAATTTGGGATGGAGGTATGTGGGAGGACCCTGATGAAGCCAAGAACATTGAACTCTAATATTGTGATGGTTTTATTTTGCTCAAGTGAGTAGTAGCAAATGTGTTCTCACCCACACATCCTAAAGTATTGCCCTCTCTACATTTGCTGAAGGAATTAATTCTGCATTGTCTATGGAAACAACAATATCCTTTCCTGAAAAAGAAGCCAAGCTAGATAGTACTTATATCCTCAGGACCCACCCTTACCACCAACCTTTGTCCCTAGTACTATAACCAGATTCAAGTGTCAGCAGGCCCCCTAGAGATGAGGTACACTACCCTCCTAAAGAACTTAAGCTTTTTAAGTCATAGGGACTGTGTGGCAATATATTCTAAGAGCAGAGGGTAATTACGGAACGGACATAAGATTGGATTCACCTATGGGTATGCTGCCATTGGGCAGAGGTTATGGGTTAAATACTTATAGTTGGCCAAGTTCAAAGGGCACCAACATCCTTTGACACACCAATGTAATAGAGGAAATTTCACAAGGCCTTGCCCCTAGAGGAAGAGCTACATACAGTCAATGGCTGCTGAGAGAAAAAGATAAAGTCTTCTCTAGGGACAAGCTCCCAGGTGGTTATTAAATCAAGGTGGTCATGTCTAAATACAAGTAACAAGAGCACGGGGCTGGAGAGGTGGCTCAGCGGTTAAGAGCACCATCCGCTCTTCCAGAGGACCTGGGTTCGATTCCCAGCACCCACATGGCAGCTGACAACTGTCTGTAGTTCCAGTTCCAGGCAAATACCAAGAGCAACACTAAATGGATTCAATAGGCCATATATGTGGAGAAGGGCAAGTAATAATTATAGAAGATGAGGTCATGAACTTGAGAAGGAGTGTGGGGACATGGGAGAAGTTGGAAGGCAGAAAGGGGATAGAAATAATGTAAATATAGTCCATATGTATGAAAAATAAAAATTTTTAAACAAAATATAATACTGAGAGGCTTGCAATACTGTTTTTTGGTAAAGGTACTTCCAAAAATTTTTCTTATAAGTAAAACAATTATTTGATTGGTTGATATGTGGGTCGAAGATGACCTAGCATGAATGAATTGAAAATAACTGATATCCCTTGGCTTAGAGCAGATGATGGGATTTAAGGCTTGGGGGAAGTGAAATGCTCAGGTAGGTTTACTATTTAAAACTAATTCTCCACAATAGAAGAGCCCAGAAGGCATGCCCTTCACTAATGCTTCAGAGACAGATTTGTCACAGGGCCACCAATGACATGGAGAGCTCAGTGATGCATGAACTCTTCTCTGTGTGCTAGACCTTACTAGGAGAGCACTCACTGATCAATAACGTAAGGTGGATCTGTTCGAATCACAGGGTATCAAGGGCCAAATGGCAATACTGAACATCTGAGGGCAAGGTGTGTACCTACAACAAAGGACACAAATAAGGCAATGCTCTTATGGTCTAACTCCTGTAGACCCAGAGCAATGGCTAACTACTCATGGTCTTTCTAGAAGTGACATTGGTAGGGAGTCTATTTAATTTTTGCTAAATCTGTATAAGCAGAAATACCTAAATTAACTAAAGGAAATGCTTGTGGAATTTATTGCTCTATGTTCTCCATCATCTTGAAGCAGCTGGTTCATTGGAAGAACAGAATAACCATATGAAAACATACTTATGAGAGCACGTAGGTAGCAATAGTGTAGAGGCCTGTGACAAGCTTCTCTAGAAGGTTATAGACGCCTGAACCAGTATCCTTTATATTGTACTGTGTCTCTCAGAGCCAGGATTCATAGGTTTGGGAATCAAAACAGGAAATGAATATGGTATCACTTACTACTACCCCTTAGCACCCACTAACAAAATTCTTGTTCCTGTTCCTTCAACTGTATGTTTCATTGGCCTTGAATTCTTAGTTCTTGAAGTGGGCGCTTCTGTCTTGAGGGACAAGAAACATCCCATTGAACTAGAAGTTATGATGTCTTCCTGGCCACTTTACGTTCATCATGCCTTTGGGTCAACAGACTAGACAAGAAGTTACAATGTCAAGAGAGATGAGCAATCCAGAATAGCAGTGTAAAATTAGAATGTTTCTCCCATAAGTACATCTTGACAGCAGGAGACACTTTAGGGCAGTGGTTCTCAACCTGTGGGTTGTGGCCACTTTGGAGATGTCAAATGACCCTTTACCAGGTTCACTTGAGACCATTGGCAAACATATTTCATTATAATTCATAATAGTAGCAAAATTACAGTTATGAAGTAGCAATGAAAGTAATTTTAGGGTTGGGTCACCACAATGTGAGAGAACCTGTAGAAAGGATCACAGCATGAGGAAGAGAACCACTCACTGCTTTAGGGCAACTCTTGGTATTATGTTCTGGTATTAAAGTCAATGGGATCTGCCAATCCAAGCTCCATGACAAATGGCTCAGACCCATTTGGGATGAAGATGTGGGTCACCTCTCCAACAGAAACAGCAGAGTTGCTTGTTTGAGTACGGAGGAAATATATGATGAGAAATATAGTAATAAATACCAGCTTTGTGCCACGTGACCAGTTAGAGACAATGATTGTAACTGCCATGAGTCTCTGTTCTACTTTGTTAAGAATATATTTATTAATATAGACACACACAATGAGCAGATATTTGTTTTCTTTTATTTTCTATCTCTCTACCATATAATATAACATCAATTGAGATAATATCAATAGTTCTGTAACCTTTGTTAAATATTGTCATATTTAAGTATGGAACACTAGAAGACTAAGCAATCCTCGGGTAACTTTGTGATCTGTGATCTGTGATCTGAAATATAAAATTTAGTATATTTCAGCTATGTGGGACATAGTTATATCATTAGGTAGAATTATACCTTTCTTATTATCTTCATCCAGAAATTAGGCACTGTAGCAAATGGTTTCTGGCCCGGACTTTTGGGTCTTGTCCAGAGGTTTGAACCCTCTCTCAGGCCCACTTCAGCTTAGGCCCAAATAATCACACACAGTCTTATACTAGTTTTATGCTGATTGACCTAGTGCCCAGGCATATAACTTGCTAACTCCTTCATCTTAACTCAGCCTATGATTCTGTTCAGTCATGCAGCTCAATACCTTTTCTCAGAGCAGCATTTCAGCTTCTTTCCTCTGCATCTGCTCCATCTCCTTATCATGTCTCTGTTATGTCCCTGTAACTTCTGTCTCTGGCATCTGCCTGTGTTCTCCAGTACCCAGAGTTTTCCCAGTCTGCTAGCTCCACTCACACGTCCTGTCTGCCTTTAGCCAATCAGAGTTTTTTATTAAACTAGTAGGAGGGACAAATGTTTACAACATACCATAATCCCACTACAAGGTACAACATAAGAAGATGTGGTTGAGGGTCAAGTTGACTGGGGGTAGACTTGCAGTAGTTGATCTCAGTTTGACAGAATCTGAAATCCGGAACATGCCTCTGGGTAAGTCTGGGAGGGCATTCTAGAAAAGATTAACTAGGAAAAGAAGATTCTACCCCAGGGTGGGTTCTACCTTTAGGAAAAAGGTGTTGCTTTCAGGTCTGTTTCTGCTCCTTGCTGCTCTGTAACCACTACCAAGCCCTGCTGAACCATCAGGACTCTGGCTTTCTTAGTCTTCCAAGGCAAACTAAAAATGAGTGGCTCCCCAGAAATTTTCCAGGCCTTCAGGACTGAGACCCATCATACTTCAGATTTTTAGTCTGAGAAGTCACTGAGTTCTCAGCCTCTCTAGCATGTCTAAAGCTATTGTTGGGCTACTGAACCCCTAGAGTGCAAGCCATTCTAATAAATCCTCTTTTCTGATGTATGTACTCTGTATCAGTTCATATAGAGAACCCTGCCTAATATGGTCTTAGCTTGAGCACTTGAATGAAACCTTCAGCTACCCAGATGCTCAAGTGAAGCCCTGAACCCATAAGATGCCAACTTTCATACTGTTTCTCCTCATCTCAATCATCCATTCTAAGCCTTTCTCATCCTTTTTCCATTTGTTTAAATGAATAGCAAATTGTAAGACTTCTAGAATCCAAGGTAGCTTGAAAATATTCTAGAGCAGTCAAGGCCAGCAGAATCCCCCATCTGTTTAGGTGTGAAGGACTGGTTTCCTCTCCATAAGAGATATCAATTCATTTATAAATGTCAGGAAACAGATCTGCCTCCTCCTCCTCCCCCTCCCCTCCCTCCTCCCCCTCCCTCCCCTCCTCCTCCTCCTTCCATATTCTCATTCTCATCACTGGTACAAGCTTCATATCCAAGGTTCTGATAAATCTAATCCCTTCAGGTTTCTACACCTAATCACATCTTCATAAAGTTTAATTTAACGTAACACTGCCCTCTTGTGCCTCGTTACACAAGGACCCTTTGTGGGGAAAGGTTTAGTTTTAATTAAAAGTAAAGCCTAACTTCGGCATCCTGGCAAACTCTTGTTGACGGATATTTCTAGCTTAGTTGTCCCGCTTCACCCTTTAAGCCACCCCTTCATTCCTTTGGTTTTCCCCACTGATTGCTGGCCATGGAAACAAGCTACAGGGGCCGACTTGAACAGAAACCCACATGCGATTATTTTAAAGTAGCATATGGACGGAAATAGCAAACAATGAATCCAGGCAGCCCAGGAATGACGAGTGCAAGAGAAACTGAGTAGGAAACCAGGAAATGAAAAGAAGGTTATTAAACAGACTTGCCACAGCTGGCTTAGTGATTCCACTAGACTTGGTTAACGGGAAAACAATCCGTACAAAGCCCCTTAATTACTTTTCCTCTGAGTTCCTTTCTACACCTCCTTGTTTGCAGAGTGTAATTGGGAGATCCAATCACAATCTAAAACCAAACTCAGTAAGACAGGTAAAACTTTTCAAAATAGTGGCATGCTCTAGAGACTTCTGAGGGATGTATCTTGTAAAATTGTCAGTTATCTTGATTTTTTTATTTTTTTTAAAAAAAACATATTTATGAGGGAAAAGTAAGGGCTGGTGGGCTCATGTTCAAATTATGTACAAACTGCCATACTTTGAGCCTAATTTCTTGCTCAAAAATTGAGCCAGTATTTTACTCTTGGTTAGCCACAACACAGCACATGAGTGAAAAAAGATGACTAGAAAAATGATTCAGCAAACTTGATGTTCTCTATGTCCCTGAAGCATAAAGGATAGATACAATCAAGTGAAGCTCTAAGTTAATGTAATAATGACCTAACCCAGCTGTCTACAAATGTCTCAATCTTCCACACGCAGAACTGCTGGGGACTATGCCATCTCATCTTCTAGATCCAGCATCCATCTCTGTGTTTTTTTAGAGAAAAATGCTCCAGTCAGTGACAGATGCCTGCAGATTAGGCAGATGTGGTTGGGAAAGGAAGGTGGCTTTAAAAATGTCCATGAGCCAGATATAGTGGCACAGGCCAGTAAGCCTAGCACTTGGGAAGTAGAGGGCTGAAGATAACAAGTTCAAGGCAAGAATGGGCTGCAGTGTGAAAGCCTATGTCAAACAACCTGTCCCTAGGTCTCTCCCTCACTCCTGGTGCCTCTTAGACCTTCCTTTATTTTCTGGTAAGTTTCAGTTGCTGCTCTGTTGCCAGGCCAACCCAGAGGATCAGCATCTCTGCTTTTCTTTGTCAAGATTAGAAATCCAGCTTCACTTAAGGCTTTGAAAATGCCTCTTATTCTAAACTACCATATCTTGTTCCCTCCTGCTAAGCCAGGATGCATGAACCTAGCAAACAATACTAGTTCTGCATCTGCTCATCTGTCACAGCATGGGGGGCAGGGGCAAAATGACACACACGGACAGGCACACGACTTTGTGTGAATCCAAAGGGTACAAATCTTAAAAAATAAAAACAAAACTGAAGGAGCAAAAAAATAAGGGGAAAGAAGATTTTGTGGTAGTTTTTAACTTTGATTCTGAAAGAGAGAGAGAAAGAGAGAGAGAGAGAGAGAGAGAGAGAGAGAGAGAGAGAGAGAGGCTGATGGCAGGTGTCTTCTTTGATCATCCTCCACTTTGATTAATGAGGCAGGCTCTGGGGGTGAACCAAGAGTTTATCCATTTAGCTAGCCTAACTAGCCAGCTTTCCCTGGGTATCTCTGTCTCAGCCTGTGTGCCACAGTAACCATCAGAGAGTGCTGAGGCTGGAACTTCAGCCCTTCTGTTTGCACAAGAACGCAGAAAGCAGCACTCCATGAAGCTGTCTCTCCACTCCCACCTTCCATCTGCATTCCCTCTGTATTTCCTCCATTGTCCCTTTTCCAAGAGGGAAGAAAGGAAGGAGGGAGAGAGACAGGAATGGAGATAGATAAATGATAGATAGGTAGGCAGATGGAAGATAGATAGATGAATGGATGGATGGATAGATAGCTAGAACAGATAGGGTTTCTGTTGTTGTGAAGAGACACCATGACCATAGCAACTCTTAAATAAAACATTTAATTGGGGTGGCTGACAGTTTCAGAGTTTGGTCCACAGTCATCATTGTGGGACACAGCAGTGTGCAGGCAGACATGGTGCTGGAGAAGAAGCTGAGAGCTCTACACATGGATCCACAGGCAGCAGGAAGTGAATTGGGTATAGTTTGAACATAGAGACCCCAAAGTCCACCCTGGCAGTGACATACTTCCTCCATGGCCACTTCACACATGCTCTGCAAACCAAGACTGAGATTTGTCTCCCTAAGCAGCACCACACTGACTTCCAACGGTCACTGCCGCTTCCCCAATCTATTCTTGGCCTGTGCTCTATTTCCTCGCCAGCTTTTGTTCAAAACAAAAAAAAGAGAAAGAAAGAAAAATACAGAAAGACAGACAGCTGAAAATAAAAATACAGAAAGACAGCTGAGAATAAAAATACAGAAAGACAGACAGCTGAGAATAAAAGCATGTTTCAAGTACAAGATAAAAAGCTGTCACATCAGATCCTTCCCATACCACCACCAAACCTTCTCTCTCTCTCTCTCTCTCTCTCTCTCTCTCTCTCTCTCTCTCTCTCTCTCTCTCTCTCTCTTCTAGAAAAGCCAAGTGAATCTCCCAGCTGTCATCAGTCCCTGCTTTTCCCCCATCACTGGAACAGGGATTCTCCTGAAACAGTAACTGTGTGTTTCAAAGACTCACTTCCTTACTGATAGCTCCGGATTGAGATTATTTATCAGAAAATAATCTCATTTCTCTTCTGGGGATTGGTACAGGAAGAGTGTGCTGTGGGGAATTGGAGGGAAGCCTCCAAATTCATGAAAAATAGCCAGAAAAGAGGTGATTTCTTCACTTCTCCGAGCCATGTGGTCAGATGTGACACATCACTGCAGCCATCTTGACATAAGAGAGACTTGGAGGATAGTGCAGAAGTCATGAGATGGGTCCATAATAGAATTCCTAAGGCCCATTGTAGTTCTCCCCTAAGAGAGCAAAGCTAGCTAACAGCATCCCCAGGTTTAGGCAGAGCCCGCAGATTGAACACTAACCACTGGAGTGCAGGTGAGAGAGGTGTTTATAGCTCCAGGACTGACCAGACCTCTTAGTGGAGAACTGATATGATCTGTTCTTCTCTCCCCCACCTCCCACCCCCACCCTCCCACAGGCTACAATCAGAGTGACTCCAGAGCCGCATCAGAGATGAAGACCACAACTGAAAAAGAGCCAAGATCTTCAAATGTAGTTGAGAGTTCCACTTGCCTGGATTGATGAGCAGCTATGCTGTATGTGTGAGGGAGGCCACTGAGGTCTTAGACTAGCTGGTCATAGCCTGCAGCTACAATCACTACCACAATCACCTGATCCTGAAATCTTCCCACATGTACACTTCATCTTATGAGAAAATATGTCTTTATTTACTCCTGAAATCCATTAGGAATAGATAGTTGTGGCTGTTATTTTCCACCTAGAACATTCTAGCAGAGTTATCAGTCTCTCTACAGTTAGCTCCATTTAGAACGAATCCAATGAGACAATGGCAGAAGCCTGGCCAGGACCCATACTCTTGAAGAAAGTAACCACCAGAAATGGGCGAGTTTAATGCACCCCCTTGCTTTCTAACCCCGGTGTGTATTTTCTGTCCACTATCATCAAGGTCTGCCTGTTTATTTCTTCTTCTTCTTCTTCAGCAATTCTCTACTTCCTGGAGACAACCCCTATAATGTGGGTTCAAACAAAAGGCTCTCTACAGCATCCCTTTAAACACATTTCCACTGGGGAGGGTTCCCTAAGTGGCCTCCTCATATCTAACCATCAATCAGATGCTCTTCCCGGACTCATCTAACGGATGTTGGTTCAGGAGCTTTCTCTGAAGAAGAGTCTCAGAGTGTTGTCATTCTTCTTTTGCTACACAGGATGATTGGGCTTTTCTCCTAAGGTGTGTATCCTCTCTGCTTGCCACTGAATCATCGCACAAGGGACTGGTCTGTCAATGGACTCGATCTTTCTCAAAGGTCCCAGACTCTTGGTTAGTCATGCTGCAGCTGTTATGCAATGTCAGGACATGTCCAGAAGGGAGGAAATGCTTACCACAACACTGGCTATTACAGTGTACTTCTGTAAGCAACATGCTTATATTCTCCACACCCTATTACATTTTCCTTTGAAGAATTCAACAAGGCTTGAAATATGGCTTAGCATTCAGGAGCCCCTAGATTTGAATTCCAGCACAAGAAAAAAAATAATAATAATAAAATCATTTCTGCATGTCAAAAATCCTCTTGAAATGGTTCTTCACTACCTTCCCACATTCAAACTGACCACACACCTGATGTCCTCTCTTAATATCCGTTCTTATAATTAGCATACCAAGTATCAAGTTTTACTATGTCATTTCCAAGCTAAGTTTGCTTTCATTGACTCTTCTCCTGATGCCCTGCCACACCCTTGAGCCTTCCATTTCCTTCCCCTCCCATTTCACATGTGCTCTATTACCCTCCCCTCCCTGGCCCCCACTTACATTTTTCCATTCTGTGAAGCCCTTTCTAGTTTCTGAACTATAATACTCATAGTCACATATGTACATATACAAGCATTAAAATCTGGGTCTGGGCACATGACAGCAAACATGTGAAATTTGTCAGAGTGAGGCTACCTTGCTTAAAATCATTTCCAGATTCATTTTCCTGAAAACTTTGCAACTTCATTTTTCTTTATGCCTAAGTAAATTCTGCTGTGTATGTGTACCACATTTCCATTATTGATTCATCTGCTGGTAGACATCTTTCTGCTTCCATTTCCTTGCATTCCTTGAATAAGGCAGCAATAAATATGGATGTGTAAGGATATGGCTTCCTTTGGGTATATGCCCAGTAGTGGTTCAGCTGATATGTTCTCTCTAGCTTTAGTTTTTGAGAAACTTCCACACCAACTTCCAGAACGGCTGATGTAGTTTAACTTGTTGTCCTTGGGTGAGCAGACTCCTACAGCAGTGGGGGATGATGGGCTTGCCCTCTGGAGCCTGAGTATCTTGGCTTGACTCCTAGCTGTTATGGAACATGCTATGCTCCAAACATAACATTCATTACATCCTGATCAGACAGGTTTTGACTATCTGCAAGAGACCCTCAGAACTAAACCTGCTAACGTCTTTTCATAGGAGGAGGGGTTGGGAGAACTTATCAGACCCTCACATGAGATCACATCCCCTCCTTCCTGCCACATATAATCATTCTGCCCAAGCCGCCTGTGGTCTCATGTTCTAGGGAGGTATTAGAGAATATTTTGTGGGAGGTTAACTGACAGGGGACCCCCTCTATGCAGCTGCAAGGAAGTCATCATCCATGCTGGATGAAACTTTTCAGTGGTGTGGCAGCTTTGGAGTTATCCACACTTCTCACCCATGCTCTGTAAATGAGATCAACAAACTCATTGCTTCCTCAAGATGAGCTTGGATAGAGTTGTGGGTGGTATCCTATCTGATGTGACTAGACATCATTCATATCTCCCTGGGGCAGAGAGGGACCTCATTCGTTGTTAGCTCTGCCACCACTTTGCCTGTGTAAGCCAGTGCAGTCTTCTCTTATGACCTCATTCTCTTCCTTGGAGGAACGGGATGATTCCCAGGATGCTGACTCCTCTGGTAGTGCAGAATGCTAAATCAGGAAACCTACTTACTAGCATTATCAGAAGTCCTGGGGCAGAGGGAATTCCAGATATGGAATATTGGCTCATTTCCCTCTGCTTTCTTTTAGAACACAAATTTCTTGCAGTGAAAAACAAAATCTAATCCTCTAGTCCCTGGTGTGAGGCTAAGTGTACGTTGGGTGGGTAAATGAAACAAATAACTGAATGAATTCCTAGAAGTGTCAATGGTTGATAGGCAATTTTTTGGAAACTCATCAACCAAAAACCATAGTTGTATAGCCAAAAAAATTATAGTAACCCCACCCAAAATTATTACACAAGCTTACTCTAGTGTACTAGTCCACCAGGACATTTCTGTTCTTATCTGTCTTGAACTCCCCTGCCCCAGGTGGGAACATCCTGGACCACAAGGTAATGATTACATTAACACACACAGGGAAACTGTTAAGAAGAAGAGTTAGATCTGCTGACTTTCTATGGAATGATGCCTACAATAAACAATTAAATGATAAAATCAGGTATCAGAACTAAATTATGGAATACTCATTCTTGACAATGCACACATTTTACAGCCTAATGTCTAGACTGGATGTCTCCTACAGTTATACCCTAGACCTGGAGAAACTCCCCTGCCAGGCCAGCATGAACCACCAGGAGCAGGACCTCAGGATGGAATGCCAAACACTGGTCTTCTGTAACAGCTCCCCAAAGGACTGCAAAGGTGTGAGGCACTATCACCAGAGGCTGTCTCTGCCTGGTGGGACTGCTGGTGTTTTTATTTTCTTCTCTTTGCTTATCTTTTCATTCTTTCCTGTAAACCATGGATTGCTTTGTTTGATAAGGAAAAAGAAGTCACCATCAAAGTGCAGGAAGAAAAGAAGGTGCAGTGTAAACAAACCACTTACAATGTCAGACAGACAGACAGACTCCTAAAGGAGACCTGGCTACAAGTGTGCCTGCTGTGCTGTTGGAATCATAATTCAGCATGAACTCTAGGAGGTGGTGGTGGCTACAAACACACCATGCACTACAGAGTACTCACCAACAGCAAGATTATTGCACAGCAAAATGGCAAGCCGGAAAATTCTGACTCATTCTGGGAGTGTGGCAATCTCCCAGGTAGCTAAAGCCTAGCTATAACTGTCGAATGTGACCAAAACAAAGACATACAAATGTTCCACAGTCTACAACTTCGGCTGAAGATGAATTAGGTGCCAGTGGCTACTATGTATACAAATCTATGTCACCTTATACATATACACCTTGTAAATAATCTCTGTTAGCTCTGGAGTAAAAGGTAGACATAAACTCAGGCATCTGTGGTAGAGACAGAGTAGAGAAAAAGAGGAGAGTGGGAAAGCCTGCCCATACATTTGCAGGGCCTAAAGAAAAAGCTCACTTGGAGCCCACCTAACATGTATATATGAGCAAACTGATAAATGTGTTACCTCTCCCCATTTTGACGAATGGAAATATAGCAGAGTTCTCTAGAGCAGTGGTTCTCAAACTTCCTAGTGCTAGGACCCTTTAATAAAGTTCTTAATGTTGTAGTGACCCACAACCATAAAATTATGGGTTTTGTTGCTATTTCTTAACTATATAATTTTGCTACTGCTATGAATCATAATTTAAATATCTGATATGCACAATATCTGATATGCAAACCCTGTGAGTCATTTGACCCCTCCCAAAGGATTTTGTAACCCACAGATTAAGAACTACTGTTCTAGAGAAACAGAATGGATAGAATGAACATATATTTAAAAGGGATTGGTTTCTATAACAATATGATCTGGGGTGCTGTCACACTGGAAAGGCTGAGAAGCCAACAACTGCTCAGTCCACAGGATCGAACATCTTAACAGTCCCAGTCTGCCCCTAAGGGCCTGTGGATTCCTGGAAAGCTAAAGGTCTTCAGTTCACTTATGATGGGTTCTGAAGTTAGACAAGAATGTCTACAGAAATGGCAGCAGTAGCAACAATGTAAATGAACTTGCTAGCATAACACAAAAGCAAGCAGCTAAAAAGAAGTCTCTTTGCAGCCACTGCCACCATAAGGTACCATGAACATCTATGCACATCTGATAGCATGATCAAGAAAATCCCTTATGCACCAGAACCCTTCATATTCAATCTGCTAAACCAGCTGCATGGCCATAACTTTGAGGAGTTTTGAAATAATCTATGGTATTCAGGATTTGGAATTCCTTGATGCTGTGTGAAATAAATGTTAGTAATGCACATTTCATAGTATGAAATGCTCATTACTAAAACCTTATTATCTAAGGTAATTCAAGTGCCTTTCAGAAATTCACTATGTGTTGACATAAACTATATTGAAAGGGATTATGGGTTGATGGAATTTAAGAAAAAGAGAATTAAGAATATTAGCGTGTCTTGCTTGTTTATGAATAATTAGACAGAACAGCTGACAGTAGGGCTGCATTTGTTTACTAGAGGTAAACTTTAGGTTGCTCTATGGGTACACAGGTAGCTACATGTAACCACAAAGAACTGCATTCAGAGTCCTGTAGCTCTATTGTAGACCATGACCAAAGCTGTCATTTTCAAGCAAATCTGTCACCAAGACACACAATCAATGACTGTTCTGGACTATCCTGTGCATTTGTGCTCTGACTTGTATTACCCCAAGTGAAAGTCAATGCACACTCCAGTACACATGTGTGACTGTGTAATCTTACTAATTATTAAACCAATGACTTCTGAAAACCAGTTCCAAATCTGCTTTAGGAAATAACTAATTCTTTATAGTATGTCTTAGGTGACAATCGGTATGAATAGCATTGCTAATACATCTATATAGCAGTAAAAAGAATTGCATGTTCTCCATGAACATTTTGTAAGTGCATTTTATATCAATAAAATGATGTGTCTACTTAAAAAAAAAGGAAGAAAATTTCCTACAGGTGTTCCCAGTGGCTTATCTCTCTTCTTTAGATTAACTCCCCTAAAGTTCACAACCAATATTAATCATTATAATGTACAAGACTAATAATTTTACATGACCAGAAATTATAGAAACATCTCAGGTAATTGAATTAAAAGGCTGTCATAAAAACCTGGAGAGATTAGTCAGTAGTTAAGGTTGCTCTTGGAGAGGACCCAGGTTCAATTACCACCATCTACATGGTGGCTCAGAACCATCTGTAATTTTCTAAATTTTATATTTCTTATTATTCAAAATCATGAACCAAGTGACCCCCTGCCCAGAGTGGAGTCAAAGGTGAGGGAATTCTGGCTCCTGGACTGCCTGTCCAGAGAATTCCTTTCTGGGATGGGGTCACACCTAAGCGTCTGAGCTCAGATGCTTGCCAGCAGACAGGCCCTAGGCTTTATCTGTGAGAGGCCCCTTCTAGGGACCCCTACCTTGCCCAGCTGGGCCCCATCTCCAGGGCGAACTATGTCATCAGATAAGGACTGAGTACTTTGAAACAGCAATACCCTGTCCAGAACAGAGTGAGAGATCAAATAGACCCCTTGCTCAGAGCAGACAGATGACACAAAAGCCCTCTAGCCACAATTGACTAGGAGCTGATTAAGTGTGAACCATTGAAGCCACGGGCAGACAATGCCAGTGAAAGAACAAATATAAGAATATAAAGAACAACAAGGCAACAACAGAAGAAACTGGTGGTTCTACAACTACAAGACCTGAACAGAGCAATGAAGAGGAAACAGAAGGAAACAACAGCAAAAGCACCCTTATGAAGATTAATGAAGCCTTCAAAGAAGATATTAAAAATTTCCTTAAAGAAATAGAAGAAAATAAAAACAAAAAATTGGAAGAGATGAACAAATTTTTGAAAGAAAACCAAGAAAAGGAAAATCAAAAAATAAAAGAAACATTCCAGGAACTAAAAATTGAAATAGAAGCAATAGAAAAGGCACAAAATGAGGTAAAGGTGGAAATAAAAAATCTGAAGAAAAGAGCTGAAACTACAGATACAAGCATAGTGAACAGAATCCAAGAGATGGAAGAGAGAATCTCTGGAGTGGAAGACTCAGTAGCAGAAATAGATACATCAGTCAAAAAAAAAAAAAAAAAGCCATAACACAAAATGTTCAGAATATTTGGGACACCATGAAAAGACCTAACTTGAGAATAATATGAATACCAGAAGGAGAAGAATACCAGCTCAAAGGCACAGAAAATATATTTATTAAAATCATAGAAGAAAACGTTCCCAATCTAAAGTAGGAAATGCCTATAAAAATACAAGAAGCTTACAGAACACCAAATAGATTTGACTCCCCAAAAAAGTCCACTCACCAAATAATAATCAAGCCACAAAACATACAAAATAAAGAAAAAATTTTAAGAGCTGCAAAAGAAAAGAGTCAACTTACCTATAAAGGTAGACCCATCAGAATCACACCTGACTATTCAAGGGAAACAATGAAAGCAAGAAGGGCTTGGTCGGAAGTTATACAGACACTAAAAGAGTATGGCTGATTACTATACCCAACAAAACTATCAATCACCATAGATGGAGTAACCAAGATATTTCATGACAAAGTCAGACTGAAACAATACCTATCTACAAATCTGGCCCTTCAGAAAGCATTAGAGGAAAACTCCAACCTAAGGATCCCAGATACACCAATGAAACCACAAACAATCAATAATCCCACAGAAGAAAAGCCCAGAGAAAGAAAAAGCATACAAGCTACCACCAAAAATAACAGGAAATATCAATCAGTGGTCACTAATATCCCTTAATATTGTGGACTCAATTCACCTCTAAAAAGACATTAACACAATGGATACAAAAACAGGAGCCATCCTTTTGTTTCATACAAGAAACACACCTCAACCTTAAAGACAGACACAGGCTCAGAGTAAAGAGTTGGGAAAAGATTTTTCCAATCAAATAGCCCTAAGAAACAAGCTAGTATTGCCATCCTAATATCTAACAAAGTAGACTTTGAACTGAAATCAATTAAAAGAGACTAGGATGGACATTACTTATTCATCTCAGGAATAATTGACCAAGATGACATTTCAATCCTGAATATTTATGCCTCTAATATAAGGGTACTTATCTATGTAAAAGAAACAATACTAAAGCACAAATCCCACATCAACTCACATACCTTAATAGTGGGAGATTGCAATACCCCACTTTCACCCTTGGATAGGTCAACCAGACAGACTCAACAGAGAAATAAGGAGTCTAACAGAGGTAATGATGCAAACAGATTTAATAGATATTTACAGAAGCTTCTACCCAAATGCAAAGGAATATACATATTTCTTAGGACCACATGGAACTTTCTCTAAAATTGACACATAATTGGTCATAAAGCAAATATCAATAGATACAAAACAGTGGAAATAGTTCCTTGTATATCAGACCACCAGGGCCTAAAGTTAGAGTTCAACAACATCAAAAATCACAGAAAGCCTACCAACTCATGGAAACTAAACATCAATCAACTGAACCACCTCTGGGTCAAGGAAGAAATTAAGAAATAAATCAAAGTCTTACTAGAATTAAATGAAAATGAATCCACAATGTACCCACACTTGTAGGACACAATGAAAGCAGTCTTAGAGGAAAATTCATTGCACTAGATGCTTATACGAAAAACATAGAGAAATTCCACACTAGAGAACTAGCCAGCAAAGCTGAAAGCCTTAGAACAATTAGAAGCAAACTCATCTAGGAGGAGTAGATGACAGGAAATAATCAAACTTAGAGCTGAAATCAATACAATTGAAACAAAAAGAACAAAACAAAAAAAATCAATGAATCAAAGAGCGGGTTCTTTGAGAAAGTCAATAAGATAGATAAACCCTTATCCAAACTAATCAAAAAGCAGAGAGAGAGAGAGTTATCCAGATCAACAAAATCAGAAAAGAAAGGACATAACAACAGATCCCCATGAAACACAGAGAAGTATCTGGTCATACTTTGAAAATCTATACTCCACAAAAATGGAAAACCTAGAAGAAATAGACAGCTTTTGGGGCAGGTAACATTCACCAAAATTAAATAAAGAACAGATTAATGACCAAAATAGGCCTATAACCCTTAAGGAAATTGAAGCTGTCATTCCTCCCAAGTAAAAAAAGCCCAGGTCAAGATGGTTTCAGTGTAGAATTTTTCCAAACATTCAAAGAAGAGCTATTACCAATACCTCTCAAAATTTTTCACACAGTGGAACCTGAAGGAATATTTCCACACTCCTTTTATAGGTCACAATAACCCTGATACCCAAGCCACTCAAAGATACAACAAGAAGGAGAATTACAGACCAATTTCCCTCATGAATATTGATGCTAACATTCTCAACAAAATTCTGGCAAACTGTATACAACAACATATAAAAAAATATTATCCACCATGATCAAGTAGGCTCCATCCCAGAAATGCAGGGATGGTTCAACATACGAAAAACCATAAATGTCATCCATCATATAAACAAACTGAAGGGAAAAAAAACCACATGATCATATCCTTAGATGTTGGAAAAGCCTTTGACAAAAGCCAACATTTCTTTATGATAAAAGTCATGGAGAGATCAGGAATACAGGGAAAATATCTAAATACAATAAAGGTGATTTACAAGAAGCCAACAGCCAATATCAAACTAAATGGAGAAAAACTCAAAGCAATCCCACTAAAATCAGGAAATAGACAAAGATGTCCTCTAACCCTTATCTATTCAATATAGTTCTTGAAGCTTTAGCTAAAGCAATAAGGGAACAAAAAGAAATTAAGGGGATACAAATTAGAAAAGAAGAAGTGAAACTATCTCTATTTGCAGATGATATGATTGTATACATAAGTGATCCACAAAATTCTACCGGGAAACTTTTACAGCTGATAAGCACCTTCAGCAATGTAGCAGGATACAAGATTAACTCAAGGAAATCAGTAGCTCTCCTATACACTAAAGATAAAAGGGCTGAAAAAGAAATAAGGGAAATATCACCCTTTATAATAGCCACCACTAGCATTAAATACTTTGGAGTAACTATAACCAAAGAAGTAACAGATCTATTTGACAAAAATGTTGAATCACTGAAGAAAGAAATTGAAGAGGATATTAGAAAATGGAACGCTCTCCCATGTTCCTGGATAGGTAGGATCAATATAGTAAAAATGGCAATTCTACCAAAAGCAATCTATAGATTCAATGCACTTCCCATCAAATACTCAACACAATTTTTTTATAGACCTTCAAAGAACAATGCTCAATTTCATTTGGAATAACAGGAAAGCTTTGATTGCCAAAATAATTTTGCTCAACTAAAGAACCTCATGAGGCATCACCATCCCTGACTTCAAGTTATACTATAGAGCTACAGTAATAAAAACAGCCTGGTACTGGCATAAAAACAGACTTGTGGATCAATGGAATAGAATTGAGGATCCGGGCATTAACCCAAAAACCTATGAACACCTGGTCTTTGACAAAGAGACCCAAAATATTCAATGGAAAAAAGATAGTATCATTAACAAATGGTGTTGGCATAGCTGGATGATAGTGTGTAGAAAAATGCAAACAGATCCAAGCCTGTCACCCTGCACAAAACTCAAATCCAAGTGGATCAAAGACCTCAACATAAACCCAGCCACACCAAACCTGATAGAAAAGAAAGTGGGAAATACACTCCAATGCATTGGCACAGGTGATCATTTCCTAAATATTTCACCAGTATCACTGACACTAAGAACAACAATCAATAAGTGGGACCTAAAACTGAGAAGCTTCTGTAAAGCCAAGGATACAGTCCATAAGACAAAACAACAGTCTACAGAATGGGAAAAGATTTTCACCAACCCTACAAGCGATAGAGGACTGATCTCTAAGATATATAAAGAACTCAAGAATCTAGAGCCCAAAACCTTGAATAACCCAATCAAAAAATGGGATTCAGAACTAAAAAGGGAATTCTCAGCAGAAGAATTACAAATGGCTGAAAGGCACTTGAAAAAGTGCTCATCATCTTTAGCCATCAGAGAAATGCAAATCAAAACAACTTTGAGATACCACTTGACACCTGTCAGAGTGGCTAAGATAAAAGACACAGATGACAGCCTATTCTGGAGAGGTTGCAGAGCAAGGGAAACACTCCTCCATTGTTTATTGAGAGTGTAAGCTTGTTCAGCCACTCTGGAATGCAGTATGGTGGTTTCTCAGAAAACTTGGAATCAATCTTCCCAAAGATTCAGCAATACCACTACTGGGCATATACCCTAAATATGCACACTCACACTCCAAAGGCATTAGCTCAACTATGTTCATTATTATAGTAGCATTATTTGTAATAGCAAGAACCTGGAAACAACCTAGATGACCCTCAACTGAAGAATGGATTAACAAACTGTGGTCCATCTAAACAATGGAGTACTACACAGCAGTAAGAAAAAAATGATATCCTAAAATTTGCAGGCAAATGGATAGATTTGGAGAATATGCTCCTGAGAGAGGTATCACAAACCCAGAAAGAGAATCAGGGGATGTACTCACTCATTAGTGGACTTTTAAAAAAAAGCAAAGCATGTCCAAGCTGCAAACCACAACCCCTGAACAGCTTGGGATCTGAAACATCTTGGACCGGCACCTTGAAGCCCATTCCCTCCAGAGGAACACCTGACGCAGTCTTGATGTTGGGGTGAGGAAAGTGGACTTGCCTGGAGTGGATGCTGAACTAATCCACCTTGGACCTTGGGACTACCTGTCCTTTCTGGGGAAGAAATAAAGTGATGGAGAGAAGAGTGACTGACTGGAAGGGGCAGGAGGGGGAAGAGAGCCTGAACAAAGGGATGCATGGATAAAAAAAATGACTTTATTCATAATAATAATAAAGAAATCACGAACCAAGTGTCATAATGCATATTTTTATAAAACATGACTATAAGCAACAATAAATTGTAATAGGATATTTAAATTATAAGTTGACAAATTACATTGTCAACTGTTATTATTTAATATATAATTAAGTTGACACTATTTTTATTTCAAATTTACACTAGAGTAAATGTAATGAGGCAATATATTGAGTTTTTCATTAAATTCTTACTTTTTATTTAGAGTTTTATTATTTTTATACATTATTAACTATCAAATTATTTAATATCAAAGTGTTGCCTTCAATTTTTTCTTCTGTAGTATATTACATCACCCACTAAAATAGACACAAAATTAAATTAAATAATGATAATCAGAATTTTAAATTAAAACTATTTAAAGAACATATCATATTTAATTTTCCAGCATTCAATAAATTCAATTAAATGCTCTTATAAACATAAAGTTACTCACAATTCTAATGGTAACTTCTGAAATTCTACAATGACTCCATCAAGCTTTATTCATGTTACATCCACATCCAATGTGTATGACAGTCAGAGATAGGCTAGGAATGTCAGTTAGGTTTTTCTAGCTGTCTTTTCCTGACAGCAAATCTAGAGCTAATTCAGGATTGACTTTGAGGTAGCCCTATTGTAATATATCATGGGGACCAAAGGAAGAATGTGGCCCTGAGGCCTCTGACAGCAGAACACATTCCCCAAGACTTGCATTACTGGGCTAAGATGTGGCAGACTGCCATGGGGCCTGAAAGGTGCTGTCTATGGCAGGATATGCTAAGGTTATAATCCTCCTATTCCAGAAGCAGGCACACCATGTGACACACTAATGCTGGCCACTGCCCTGTGACACATTAATGCTGTCTTACTGCCCTGTGACATACTAGTGCTGGCCATTGCTCTGTGACACACTAATGCTGTCTTACTGCCCTGTGACATGCTAGTGCTGACCATTGCTCTGTGACACACTAACACTGTCTCACTGTCCCATGACACACTAATGCTAGTCTACTGTTACCTGACACACTAAAGCTAGTCACTGTCCTGTGACACACTAACACTAGCCTACTGTCATGACACACCAATGCTGACCTACATGTCCATATCTAAAAAGACATGCTCCAGAGGATGGTCAATAAGATCCCTCACACACAAATATCCCTATCTGTCATTGAACACTTCATAAGGATATTTTTTGTGCATGTTAGTTGCTTCTTTAGAAACTCTATTCAAATTAGTGTACATATCTTAGTTGGGTCATTTTTTTCTTGCCTCTTTGACTTTCGGTTCTTTTAGTATTCTGGATATTAACTCTCTGTCAGATGTATAGCTGGCAAAGATTCTTGCCCATTCTGGGGCTTCCTCTTCACTTATCTAATTGTTTCCTTTACTGTAAAAAAAAATTAGTTTTATGAGGTCCTATTTATCAAATGTTGGCTTTAATTTCTGGACAAATGAGGTGCTACTTAGAAAGTCCTTTCCTACATCTGTATCTTGTAGGCATTGCCTATGTTTTCTCCTCACAGTTTCAGCAGGTGAGATTTCACATCGTTAGCTTTGTTTATGTTTTTTTGTGTGTGTGAGGTTTGGATTTTTTTTGTTTGTTTATTCTTTGTTTGATTTTTTGAGACAGGGTTTCTGTGTAACAGCCCTGGCTGTCCTGAAACTTACCTTATAGACCAGGCTGGCCTCAAACTCATAGAGATCTACCTGCCTTTGCCTTCTGAGTGCTGGAATTAAAGGTGTACACCACCACCAAACAGGTTTTTTTGGTTTTTGGTTTTTCAAGTTCAAGTTATGTGTGAGGTGATATATGTAGTTTCTCAGAACTATCTGTCAAAGAAGTTATCTTTTCTTCATGTGTACATTTTTTGGCTTCTTAAATACCAGATATCTGTAACTACAGTTACATGCATTTGTGTTTGGGTCATCTATATCTGCACATCAATCTACATGCCTGCAATCTGTCAGTGCCATCCCTTTCTGTTGCTATGTCCTTGTAATGTAGCTTCAAATCTGGAATGGTGACCCTTCCAGAAGTATTCTTTTTGTTCAGGATCTCATTCGCCAGTTGGGGTCTTTGTGATTCCATGTGAATCTTAGGTGGGTTTTTTGTTGTGTTTTTCTTTTTCTATTTCAACATTTGTTATGAATTGCTTTCTTGATCTTGGTCATTCTGATTGATGTAAGGTAAAATCTCAAAATAGTTTTAATTTGCATTTCTCTAATTGCCAAGGATAGTTAAGCACTTTTAAAGATGTCCCATTCATAATAACACCCCCAAACACCTAACCAAAGCATTAAAAGCTCTTTTTTGAAAATCAAATCTCTGAAGAAAGATGTAAGAAGACCCTAGAAGATGGGGAGGACTCTGTTGCTCATAGATTAGTAGAATTAACATTGTGAAAATGGCCAGCTTACCAGAAATGATATAGAGATTCAAAGGCAATACTAATAAAAAATAAAATCCCTATGTCATTTTTACAGTTGGTGAGGATGTGGATAAAGAAGAACCCTCATTCACTGGTGGGATTACAAACTAGTCTAGCCACTGTATAAATCAGGAAAGAGAATTCTCAGAAAGGTAAAAGTAAACCTCCCATATGATCCACTATCCTGTTCCTTGGAGGATTGGCTGAAGGACTGACTGCATTCTACTCCATAGACACTTGCTGAGTCATATTCATTGTTGCTCTGTTTACCTAGCCAGGAAACAGAAACAACCTATACATCCTTCAATTGATGAGTAGCTAATGTAATTGTGGCACACACAATAAAATACTATTCAACTGTAAAGAAAAATAAAATCATGAGATTTTTCAGGCAAATAGATGGAACTAAAAAATATTACACTGAGTGAGGTAAGGTAACCCAGACCAAGAAAGGTAAGCACTGTATGTTCTCTCTTATTTGTGGATGTTAGATATAAATCTTTAGATTATAAATATAGAACCTGGAATAACTGCAGAAGCCAGTGTCTTAGTTATAGTTTCTATTGCTGTGATAAAATGCCATGATCAAAAGAAACTTGGGGAGAAAATGATTTATTTCAACGTAGAGTTTGTAGTTCATCATCCAGAACAGTCAGGGCAGAAACTCAAGTTAGGAACCAGAAATGGGAACGAAAACAGAAGCTGTGTTAGAGTACTAATTACTGGATTTCTCCAAAAGGCTTGTTCAGCTTGCTTTCTTATACATCCCAGGACCACCCACCCAGAGGTAGTATAACCCAAATGATCTGGTCCCTCCCACATCAATAGCTACTTACAAAATGTACCACAGGCCAATCTGGTGAGGACATTTTTATAAATTGTGGGTGTCAAGTTGACATCAAACTAGTCAGCACATCAGGAAAATAAAAAGGGACTATGAAAGTTGAGAGACAATGAGCTTTAGAGATGGGGACAGAAAGGACACAGGGGTTATGAAAGGACAAATGTGGGAAATAAAGTAGGAAGGGGAGAGGAAGAGCATCACATAGAGAAATAAATGGTAGAGGGATAAATAATACTAAGGGTGTTTTATAGAACAATAGGAAAACATTATTTTGTGTTTATTTAAAATCATAATATACATGTTTGTACACATTATATATACATATTTACATACATGTAATAAAGTTATATCACACTTATCAGTTATCATGATTATCCGAAGTGCCATAGACTATCTAAAAATATCCCAAATACCAGGCATAGAAAATCTCTCTCCAAGTTGTTGGTCTGAATACTCCAAGAGATTTCCAAGAACAATATAGGCTATTGTTGCCACTCTTGATTGCCTCCCAAACTTGAAAGGAAGACACTATTGCTGAAGTCATGGCTGCCCTTGGGACACAGGACTTGGAGGAATTTGTCTAGAACTGACATGGAAGCCTTGTCCCCCACAAAGTACTAGAAGGAGCTACATAAGCAGCTAAGGGGAAAAAGCAGTCAATATTCCTAACCTACCTGTGATGCCTATAAACTACAATATGGCATTGTATTTTATGATGACTAATATGGCAAAATAGCCACAAGAGTGCAATAATGGTGTTTACATTTTAAGAAGTAATGAACAGGGGCAGCTTCAGAGTATGTGGACCCCAGCCCATAGGAGGCTCATGCAAGATTTCAAGCGATTGAAAGAGGACCCACCTGTGGGAGTCAGTGGTGCATCATCTGAAAACAACATTATGCAGTGGAACGCAGTTATATTTGGACCAGAAGGGACACCCTTTTAAACTAGTAATAGAGTTTTCTGAAGAATATCTAAATAAACCACCAACTGTTAGGTTTTTATCCAAAATGTTTTATCCAAATGTGTATGCTGATGGTAGTATATGTTTAGATATCCTGCAGAATCAACGGAGTCCCACATATGATGTCTCTTCTATCTTAACTTCAATTCAGTCTCTGTTGGATGAACTGAATCCAAACAGTTCAGCTTTATCAGGAAAACAAATGGGAGTATGAGAAGAGAGTCTCAGCCATTGTTGAGCAAAGCTGGAATGATTCATAATAGACACTTGGTCTGTTCATCTTTTCATCATTGTTGTGTATAATTTACCTTCCAGTATAAAGGCTAGCAAGTTTTAAGTGCCACAGGTTTTAAGGATTCTACAGAGAAAAGAGAAAAAGTTCTTCAGTTTAGAACCTACAAAAGCTTGTGTATTTTGATTAATGTACTTTTTATTGCATGATGTGAACTAAGTTATTGCTGCATAAATTTGTAATATATCCTGTTTGTATTTTTTTCCAAGTGTATAATGTTGGTGTGGAGTTTTCATGACAGAATATATACATTTTGTAAATCTGTACTTTTTTCAAATATTGAATGCCTTATTTTTTAATTCATTAGATTTTTAAATTGGAGAAAAGTACTTAAAGTTTTTTATATGTGAATATTACATGTAAAGCTGTTAAAATACATAACTTTAGTACAAGAGACTTTGTCACTTATTTCCTTATCTGTGCAGGAAGGACTGAGAAGGCTCCAGCTCTCCTGCAGTTCAGAGCTTCATTTCCAACTGCAAGAAGAACATACTAATGTTTTATCAAGAAAGTCTGCAAATTTTATTCTAAAACATGTTCTGATCTCTGGCTTTATTTTGAATGTATTTATGTTAGTTCAGTTGAGTAATTATAGGCTTTCTGGTCTGATTCTGTCCAGCTCTGTATTTGGGCCACTTGTTACCACGCATTTTTCATGTTAAACTGTACCTATTGTGACATCACAATTGGCACCTCGGCCATGAGCTGAGCTGATTTACTCTGCTGCTGTGTGGCAGCATCTTCACAGGCTTTTGATTAAGAAGAAAGTAAAACCATCACCATTTACCAAATGCCATGCCACAATATTAGTAATGGCTGGTTGCCTTGGTTTGTGCAAGGCAGAGATTTGGAAGGAATCTTGGTGTAACTTGAATATTTGCAAACTACCTTTTACTGCAGCTGTGCGCTACCTGTTTCTTCTGGAACTGTTGAGCACCAGGGTCTGCCAAGTCGCTTCTCACCCCTCAATTGTATACAAGTTGTACTGCATCTTAGTTTACTGGATAGATTTAAAATACAGTATTGTAGCCATCCATTCTGGTTTCACTTCCAGGACCGGGTGCTGTCTGCAGAGTGAGTCCCAGCGCACTCTGTAACAGGTGTAGATAAAGTCTGCCTGTCACCATATGCACAGCTGCTGCAGAGGGAATTTGCATGGCTACCCACCTCCACCACCAACTGAGCGAACAGATAATGACAGGGGTCCCTGAAGGACAGACTCAGACCCCTCCCAGAGGTGAGGAGGGGTCACCAGGCCATAGCTTCTATATCTCAGCCAGGGAGGGAGAGTTGAGCTCCCATCGGTTCCGGTTCTGCTTCCGGGACCAGGTGCTGTCTGCAGAGTGAGTCCCAGCTCACTCTGTAACAGGCACAGATAAAGTCTGCTTGTCACCATACCCACAGCTGCTGCTGAGGGAATTTGCACAGCTACCGACCTCCACCTCCAATTGAACGAACAGATAACACCTGGGGTCCCTGAAGGACAGACTCAGACCCCACCCAGAGAGGTGACAGGAGGCACACAAGCCCGAGTGCAACAGTTGACCAGAAGCCACATAATCATGAACCACTGAAGCCATGGGCAAACATCAGTGCAAAAACTTACATAATAATACAAAGAACAACAAGGTAACTCCAGAAGAAAGTGACAATCTTACAAGTACAAGACCTGAACTGAGCAATGAAGAGGAAACAGAAGGAAGCAACACCAAAAATTCCTTTTTGATGATCATCGAAGCTCTCAAAGAAGATATAAAAAAAATAGTCTTAAAGAAATAGAAGAAAATACAAACAAAAAATTGGAAGAGATGAACAAATCTATGAAAGAAAAATGCCAGGAACTAAAAACTGAAATAGAAACAATAAAAAAGGCATAAAATGAGGCAAAGATGGAAAAAGAAAATCTGAAGAAAAAAAGCTGGAACCACAGATACAAGCATAACAAACAGAGTTCAAGAGATGGAAGATAGAATCTCTGAAGTGGAAGACTCAGTAGCTCAAATAGATATATCAGCCAAAGAAAATAGTAAAACTAAAAAAGTCATAACTCAAAATGTTCAGAAAATCTGGGACACCATGAAAAGACCTAATTTGAGAATAATAGGAATAGAAAAAGGAGAAGAATACCAGCTCAAAGGCACAGATAATGTTTTCAATAAAATCATAGAAGAAAACTTCCCTAACCTGAAGAAGGAAATGCCTATAAAGATACAAGAAGCTTACAGAACATCAAATAGATATGACCCAAAAAAAAAAGTCAGCACGCCACATTATAATCAAGCCACAAAACATAAAGAACAAAGAAAAAATTTTAAGAGCTGTAGAGAACTGCCTGCTGCTGCACCCTAAAGATGGTGCTGATTTCCGGCCTCCATCCACCCCCCGTGAGTGAGTGCTCTCTTTTGATAAACAACTCTTTATTTGGCTTGAGCCTGGGGCGTGGTTTGCTGTTGCATATGTGGACCTATAAGCTGTGCCCATGTGGCTTATTGGGATTGGATGCCCTGAGAGTATTTAGTCAGTGGGCGGGGTTTCCCCGAGGGAGGAGAAGAAGAAGCAGGAGAAGAAGAAAGTGAGAACAATTGTAAAGGTCCCGAATAAACTGCTGAAAGATCCTGGGTGCTGCACTTTCCTTGCTGGCAAGGTTGCGCGACAAGTGGTGGCCCATACAGGGACCAACTCCTGCGAGCTTCAGGCATCAGAACTTTCTGCAGTCGGGGGGTCAACCAGTAAGTCCCAGGTAAATTGGGATCCACAATCAAAGCGGGTAGCTCCAACCTGTAGATAAGGCGGAGAAGAGGGAGCTCACTGACGAGTGGGGGTAACCTCTTATAGCCGTGGACACATGGCAACCTTGAGGTTAAAGTGAAAGTAACAGCAGTTGCAAACTTGAGCTCAAAGTGAAAGTAAAAGCATTAGCAAAGTTGGGGCTGTTTGGTAAGGGCTCCAAGAAGATTTTTAAGGTAGGAATTAAAGGTTATACATGGATGGGGTCTTCAACCTCACATCCAATTTTTTTGGCTCTTAAGGAGCTGCTTCATTAAGGTTTTTCTGAGTCTGCTCTGCTTGCTAGCAGTGGGAGAGATTCGTGGGTTCCTACTCTATATTGAAAAGCAGCCAAGAGGGGCGGAGTCAGCAATTAAAGTGGTACAACCTTTTAAAAGCTCTTTGAGTCGAAAAATGATTTAGGATTCTCAGTAAAACAGATTTAGACTCTCAAAACCTCTAAACGGGGAAGGAAATAAAGATAAAAACACCACGTAATGATGGCAGATAAACAGAGAGTCTGGATTCTGGTTATTGCATTTTCTTGTAATTTTTTAACTTTTAATGAGCTAACTACAGAGAGACAACTGATTACTAAGGCTGCTAAGTTAAACAAATGCATATACTTTAGAGATATTCTGACTTTGAAATCTGTTTATAAGAATATGTTACTTGGGAAAAGAGTTTCTACTTTTGTCTCCACGGAAGATCAAAACCTGTGGATTGGTTCTAGGCAGGTGTGGTTCCATTTGCCAAGGCCACCTGAAGCTGATAACAGGCCAACTTGGAGGTGTTGGGAGGAGAGATCAAAGAGGGCAGGCAGTGAAGGACAGAGCGAAGGGGGAGAGTTGTACCCCAACCTTGCTGATATAGAAACTCCTGAGTCTACAGACTCGGAGGAAGAGCTGCTGGGAGATATTAATTGGATTAGAGGATATTTTAGGATTGCAAATTGTGAATTGAAACCCCTTTATGACATTCTGAAAGGAGAGTCGGCTTTAGATTCCATGCGAGTGATGACAGTGGAAGCCAGAAAGGCATTGCAGGTAGTTGAACAGAGGTTGCATAATGCCTGCCTAAATAGGATTGAGGAAGGAAAAGATTTTGCCCTATGCCTTTTACCCACATTCAGACAACCCACATGGGTACTATGGCAATCAGGTCCACTGTTGTGGATACACCCAATGGTATTGCCTAGTAAAAGTATAGAACATTACCCTACAGCAGTAGCTGATTTAGCTCAGAATGGCATCCAACAGTCCATTCAGTATTTTGGGCATGCACCAGCCATAATAATTGTGCCATACACAGCAGCACAGGTTAATACCCTGTGTGCTGTTGTTTATGATTGGGCAATTCTTCACTGTACCTTTGCTGGAAAAATAGATAATCAGTACCCACAACATCCTCTGACATTCTTTAAGGAGCACCCCATAATTTTTCCGAAGGTCACTGCCACAGAGCCAGTGGTGGGAGCTGTCAATGTATTCACTGATGGCTCGAAAACAGGAGTAGGTGCCTATATGGTGCAAGGCAAACAACCAGTTCAACATCAATTTACTCCTGGTACTCCTCAGATAGTAGAACTTCAAATACTATGTGAAGTGTTTAAAGAATGCCATTTTGCCTTTAACTTGATATCTGACTCACCTTATGTGGTTAATGCTTTAAAGGTGCTTGGAGTGGCAGGACCAATAAAATCATCCAGTACAGTCGCTGTCCTATTTAACCACTTGCAAGACTTGATTTTGCAGCATAAGGAGAGGTTTTTTCATCAGCACATCCGTGCACATACTGGCCTTCCGGGTCCACTCAGTGAAGGCAATGCCAAGGTGGATATGTGCACTAGACAGGATTGGATATTCTTTACCTCTCCTGTAGTCAAAGCTCAAGAATTTCACCAGCTATATCATGTGAATGCTAAGATCTTACAACAAAAGTTTCAGATATCCAGAGCTGAGGCACGTCAAATAGTTTTGGATTGTGCTCAATGTGTAGTGTACCACCACCCAACTTCCCTAAGTGTTAATTCCAGAGGGATTCTACCATTAAAAGTATAGCAAATGGATGTTACTCACATTTCTGAATTTGGCTCTTTGAAGTATGTACATGTTTCTGTAGATACGTGCTCTGGTATTTTGCATGCCACTGCCATGTCAGGAGAGAAAGGACGCAATGTCATTGTGCACTGCCTAGAAGCCTGGGCAGCTTGGGGAAAGCCTCTACAGGTAAAAACTGACATGTCCCTGCTTATACTGGAATACAGTTTACTGCATTCTGCAGACAAATGGATGTACAAGTAACTCATGGATTGCCCTACAATCCACAAGGACAAGGAGTAGTGGAACATGCGCATTGCACGCTGAAGGAATGCTTACAAAAACAAAAAGGGGGAATAGGCCACGGCCACACCCCCCAAAAAAGACTATCTATAGCTCTGTTTACCCTTAATTTTTTAAATTTGGATGTTGATGGCCACTCCGTGGCAGATAGACATCTGATTCTCATCCCTAGCCACAGAGGCATGGTGAAATGGAAGGATATTTTCACGGGCCACTGGCATGGTCCTGATCCAGTGCTTACATGGACGAGAGGTTCTGTTTGTGTCTTTTCTCAGGACCGGCAAGATCCAGTGTGGGTACCAGAACGGCTAACCAGGAAGGTCCAAAATGACAAGTATGATGCTGACTTTGAGGGTGAGGATTGGCCCTGGAATGAGTACCTGTCCCAGTACAAAGCCCTAATGCCATGAGCTTATTTAGAGCTAGGAGAGATTTTGGTATTACTTCGGCTGTTGTTACAGCCATTTCCCCAGCTGCAATTGGGGCCACCATGGCCACCATTGCTATGAGTCACACCGTCCAGACAGCTCAAACACTTAACAATGTGTCTGCCAATGTAGCCCATGCCTTAAACATTCAAAGAGGCATTTCTGCCCAGCTTAAAGGCGGGCTGATGTTGGTCCACCAAAGGATTGACCTGGTGCAAGAGGAGGTTGATGTCCTCTTGCAGATGGCTCAGTTGGGATGTGAATGGAAGTATCAGGCCCTATGCATGACTTCTATTCAGTATGAAAATTTTTCCTATGCTGCAAATTTGTCTAAAGTTTTGTCAAGTTATTTTATAGGAAATTGGTCAGGTGAATTCGAAGCGACCATGGAGAAGTTGAGAGTTGCAATCGTTGCTGTGAATTCAACTCGAGTGGACCCTGGAGTTGCTGAAGGACTGACGAGATAGATGTCCACCGCCCTCAATCATCTGAAGAAATGGGCGGGAATGGGTGCTCTGGCTGGCTTGATGGTGCTGATAATTCTGATTTGCCTGTGGTGCATCTGCAAAATGAGGTTCACACAATGCAGAAGCATGGCCATGATTGTTCAAGCCTTCACCGCCATTGAGGCGGGACAGCCCCCACATGTTTGGCTTGCTGCCTTGAAAGAGTAATGTTTGGCACTGGTTGTGAGGCTAAGCACTGCACATGGTTTTGCCGAGGTAAGGCTTCATGAATAGCATGCCTAATTGCATATAGGTTGGCACCCACTATCCTGTCCTCATAAAAATGGGTGCTGGACAGGTCTGTCCCTGTCTGAGTGGATGACACCAGGATTAGGGACAGCACAAGTCCTCTTGCACAATGGGGATTAGGCCTCTACTCTTGCCCACTGATTTTGCATGATTTTTTTAATTATTAAATAATGGGGAACTATAGAGAGCTGCCTGCTGCTGCGCCCTAAAGATGGTGCTGATTTCCAGCCTTCATCCACCCCCCCGTGAGTGAGTGCTCTCTTTTGATAAACAACTCCTTATTTGGCTTGAGCCGGGGGGCGTGGTTTGCTGTTGCATATGTGGACCTATGAGCTGTGCCCATGTGGCTTATTGGGATTGGATGCCCTGAGAGTATTTAGTCAGTGGGCGGGGTTTCCCAGGGGAGGAGAAGAAGAAGCAGGAGAAGAAGAAAGTGAGAACAATTGTAAAGGTCCCGAATAAACTGCTGAAAGAAGATCCGGGGTGTTGCACTTTCCTTGCTGGCAAGGTTGCGCGTGACAAAGAGCTGCAAAAGAAAAGGGCCAACTCACATATAAAGGCAGATCCATCAGAATAATGCCTGACTATTCAATGGAAGCGATGAAAGCTAGAAGGGCTTGGTCAGAAGTTATACAGGTGCTAAAACAGCATGGCTGCCAAACTAGAATACTATACCCTGCAAAATTATCAATCACCATAGATGGAGTAAACAAAGTATTTCAGGACAAAGTCAGACTGAAAGAATATCTATCTACCAATCCAGCACTACAGAGAGTATTAGAGGGAAAACCCCAACATAAGGACCCCAGATACACACACGAAATCACAAACAATCAACAATTTCACAGAAGAATACCCCAGAGAAAGGAAATACAAACAAGTTACCACTAAAAATGGCAGGAAATATGAATCAATGGTCACTAATTTCCCTTATATCAATGGTCTCAACTCTCCTATAAAACATCACACATGAACAAGATGGAGACAACAACAGAAGCCATCCTTCTGTTGCCTACAAGAAACACACCTTAACCGCAAAGACAGACACAGGCTTAGAATAAAGGGTTGGGAAAAGATTTTCCAGTCAAATGGTCCTAAGAAACAAGCGGGGGGGTTGCAATATAATATCTAACAAAGTAGACTTTAAGCTAAAAGCAATTAAAAGGGACCAAGATGGTCACTACTTATACATCACAGGAAAAATTGGTCAAGAGGAGATTTCAATCTTAAATATTTATGCCCCTAATATAAGGGCATCTATTTATGTAAAAGAAACACTGCTAAAGCTCGAATACCACATCAATTCTTACACCTTAATAATGGGAGACTTCAATGCCCCACTTTCAACCCTGGATAGATCAACCAGACAGAGTCTCAACAGAGAAATAAGGAGTCTAAAAGAGGTCATGATGCAAATGGATTTAATAGATATCTACAGAAGCTTCCACCCAAACACAAAGGAATGTACTTATTTCTTAGCTCCTCATGGAATTTTCTCCAAAATTGACCACATAATTGGTCATAAAGCAAATATCAGCAGATACAAAAAATGGAAATAATCCCTTGTAACATATCGGACCACCAGGGCCTAGAGTTAGAGTTCAACAACATCAAAACCCAAAGAAAGCCTACCAACTCATGGAAACTAAACATTACTCAGCAAAACCATCTCTTGGTTAAGGAAGAAATTAAGAAAGAAATCAAAGTCTTCCTAGAATTTAATGAAAATGAATCCACAACGTATCCCAACTTGTGGAACACAATGAAAGCAGTCTTAAGAGGAAAATTCATAGCACTAGATGCCTATATGAAAAACCTTGAGAAATCCCACACTAGAGACCTAACAGCTCAGCTGAAAGCCTTAGAACAATTAGAAGCGAACTCACATAGAAGAAGTAGACAGCAGGAAATAATCAAACTTAGAGCTGAAATCAATACAATTGAAACAAAAAGAACAATACAAAGAATCAAGGAATCTAAGAGTTGGTTCTTTGAGAAAGTTAACAAGATAGATAAGCCCTTAGCCAAACTAATCAAAAAACAGAGAGAAAGTGTTGAAATCAACAAAATCAGAAATGAAAAGGGGACATAACAACAGACCCCCAGGAAATACAGAGAATTATCAGATCATATTTTGAAAATCTGTTTTCCACAAAAATGGAAAACCTAGAAGAAATGGACAGCTTTCTGGACAGGTACCATCTACCAAAATTAAATGAAGATCAGATTAATTACCTAAACAGGCCTTTAACCCTTAAGGAAATTGAAGCTGTCATTAAAAACCTCCCCAAAAATAAAAGCCCTGGCCCAGATGGTTTTAGTGCCGAATTCTACCAGACATTCAAAGAATTACTACCATTACTTCTCAAACTATTTCACACAGTAGAAACTGAAGGAATATTGCCAAATTCCTTTTACGAGGCCACAATCACCCTAATACCCAATCCACTCAAAGACACAACAAAGAAGGAGAATTACAGACCAATTTCCCTCATGAATATTGATGCAAAAATTCTCAACAAAATTTTGGCAAACCGTATACAACAATGTATAAAAGATATCATCCACCACAACCAAGTAGGCTTCATCCCAGAAATGCAGGGCTGATTTAACATACGAAAAACTGTAAATGTTATCCATCATATAAACAAACTAAAGGAACAAACCACATGATCATATCCTTAGATGCGGAAAAAGCCTTTGATAAAATCCAACACTCCTTTATGATTAAAGCCCTGGAGAGATCAGGAATACAGGGAGAATAGCTAAATATAATAAAGGCGATTTATAAGAAGTCGACACCCAGTATCAAACTTAATGGAGAAAAACTCAAAGCAATCCCACTAAAGTCAGGAACTAGACAACAATGTCCTCTCTCCCCTTATCTATTCAATATAGTTCTCGAAGTTTTAGCTAAAGCAATAAGGGAACGAAAAGAGATTAAGGGCATACAAATTGGAAAAGAAGAAGTGAAGCTATCTTTATTTGCAGATGATATGATTGTATACATAAGTGACCCACAAAATTCTTCCAAGGAACTGCTACAGCTGATAAACACCTTCAGCAATGTAGCAGGATACAAGATAAACTCAAAGAAATCAGTAGCCCTTCTATACATTAAAGATAGAAGAGCTGAAAAAGAAATAAGGGAAATATTACCCTTCATAATAGCTGCAAATAGTATTAAATACCTTGGAGTAACTATAACCAAAGAAGTAACAGACCTATTTGATAAAAATTTTAAATCACTGAAGAAAGAAATTGAAAAGGATATCAGAAAATGGAAAGCTCTCCCATGTTCCTGGATTGGTAGGATCAACATAGTAAAAATAGCAATTCTGCCAAAGGCAATCTACAGATTCAATGCACTGCCCATCAAAATCCCAACACAATATTTTTTGGACCTTAAAAGAACAATACTCAATTTCATTTGGAATAACAGGAAAGCCAGGATTGCCAAAATAATTTTACTCAACAAAAGAACCTCAGGAGGTATCACCATCCCTGACTTCAAGCTATACTATAGAGCTACAGTAATAAAAACAGCCTGGTACTGGCATAAAAACAGACTTGTGGACCAATGGAAAAGAACTGAGGATCCAGACATTAACCCAAAAACCTATGAACATCTGATCTTTGACAAAGAGGCCCAAAACATTCAATGGAAAAAAAGATAGTATATTTAACAAATGGTGTTTGCATAGCTGGATGGAAGTGTGTAGAAAAATGCAAATAGATCTGAGCCTGTCACCCTGCACAAAACTCAAATCCAAGTGGATCAAAGACCTCAACATAAACCCAGCCACACCAAACCTGATAGAAAAGAAAGTGGGAAATACACTCCAATGCATTGGCACAGGTGATCATTTCCTAAATATTTCACCAGTATCACTGACACTAAGAACAACAATCAATAAGTGGGACCTAAAACTGAGAAGCTTCTGTAAAGCCAAGGATACAGTCCATAAGACAAAACAACAGTCTACAGAATGGAAAAGATTTTCACCAACCCTACAAGCGATAGAGGACTGATCTCTAAGATATATAAAGAACTCAAGAATCTAGAGCTCAAAACCTTGAATAACCCAATCAAAAAATGGGATACAGATCTAAAAAGGGAATTCTCTGCAGAGGAACTACGAATGGCTGAAAGGCACCTGAAAAAGTGCTCTTCATCTTTAGCCATTAGAGAAATGCAAATCAAAACAACTTTGAGATACCACCTTACACCTGTTAGACTGGCTAAGATAAAAGGCACAGATGACAGCCTATGTTGGAGAGGATGCGGAGCAAGGGGAACACTCCTCCATTGTTGGTGGGAGTGTAAACTTGTGCAGCCACTTTGAAATGAAATATGGCAGTTTCTCAGAAAATTGAGAATCAATCTCCCCAAGGACCCAGCAATACCACTTCTGGGTGTATACCCTTAATATGCACATTCACACTCCAAAGGTATTAGCTCAACTATGTTCATAGCAGCATTATTTGTAATAGCAAGAACCTGGAAACAACCTAGATGTCCCTCAACTGAAGAATGGATTAACAAACTGTGGTACATCTACACAATGGAATACTACTCAGCAGTAAGAAAAAATGATATCCTAAAATTTGCAGGCAAATGGATGGATTT